>CM076578.1:1392895286-1393046262 GCA_034641835.2 Pinus albicaulis
CCCCTCCCATAACATACCCACTCACATTTATCTCCATTTTGAAGGGATATTGTGTTAGACCAAATAACACACTAAGAGGGGGGGCTAAATCAATATGGAAGGAGTTTTATCATTGCACAACTTTTTATCAATGAAAAATTATGTAGCAATGTATCATAACTATTTGAAACATATTAATAAATAGAAAAATGTATCAAGAACCCATCATCACATCAACATAAAATGAAATGATCTTTTACGTGGAAACCCATATGGGATAAAAACACAAATTCCTCTTATTTTTCTTATTCAATTCATTACATAAATCTACAAGTTCCTACCTACTAGAGGCACCCACCCACAAAATACACAAAAAAATAATTGTGGTAGGATATAACCTGATTGAGGCACCAACCTCAAAAATGTGCAAGAAACTACTCATTGTAGGCTACAACTTGATTGAGGTAAAAACCTCAGAAATATGCAAGCTATGACTTGTTGTAGGATTCAACATAATTAACGCACTGAATGCAGTGATATGCAAGCTCTGATGTGTTGTATAATTTAAGTTGATTGAAGCACCAACCTTAGTGAAGGCACCCACCTCCTTCTTAAACCTCTTTTGTACCACTTTTTATAATATATCAAACTAGATAAACCTACTCTTCATTCAACAAAAATCTTTAAATTAAACAAAATATTGTTGTCGTACTAATATCAATAGCATGTCCCTTATCCATACTCAGTTCCAACCTGTTCACTAATCTTGTTACATAAAACCCTTCTCAAAACTTGCTCTTGACATATACCCAACATAAACTACAAATTGACCATAAGCTCCCAAAACACATAACATGGATTCTGAATATCAAAAATACATCATCAACACTCTTCATGCCTATAAGACTATTCACCTCTAAACCTTGATCATCATGATTCTTCCAAAATCCAATTTGGCCTTAAAATAAACCCATAGACCTCCAAAAATCATTTAAAACTATATAAAAACAATTAAAAAAAATTATTCATTCTACAGAATGGGATAATCTAGGTGGATTCTACAATATAGAAATTTACATGCACTGTAAAATTTTATTTGCTCATTAAAATGGATAAAACAGGTGCATCAACAACCCTTCTACAAAAACGTTTGATCAAGTTTGACCCAACTCTAACCCACAATCTTCGTGGAACAAATCAATACACACAACCAACTGACCTAAGTGATGATTCATGAATTATAAAAAAATGGGTTTGTATAAGTGCCGAGAATTATAACTAGTACCAATATGTCGTGGCTCACCAAATCTCCAACGTAACACAAAATCACATGTCGGTGAGGACTCATTCCTCCAACCAAACAAGTGTGTATATGAGTTGAGAACTGTAACCAATTCTAATATTTCATGGCTCATCATAACTCCAAAGTAACACAAATCACCCGTTGGCGAGGACTTGTTCCATCAACCAACCACTACAAATGAGTGTTTATATGAGCTGAGAACTATAACTAGTGCTAATATGTTGTGGCTCACTAAAGATCCAACATGAAACAAAACCACATGCTAATGAGGACTCATTATTACAACCAAACACTAAAAATGACTATTTATACAGATCAATACCACTGAAACTGAGCCATGGACTTGATCAAAGATGTGTGTCATGTATTGTTCAATCAATTGATGTATTAATTCGATCAAGGGCTTATGCATTTACAGTATCATTGTGGTATTGTTCTTGTATAAGTCGACCATATTGTTTTCATTTTGTTTGAATCCAACATGTGAATAGTGCATAATTTGGGCCTTAATATATGTGACATGGTCTTTGAGGTCCAACCCTCAAGCAACCATGTGACCAAGTGTATGACCAAGGCCTTAACATTTGTGCTATGGTCCTTTGGACTTGCCCTTTAAAAGACCATGTGATTGCTCCTTATGGTTGATTCCCTAGGCTCACTAGTTATTCACATGATTACATTAAAATGATGTCATCATACCACATGGTATTCCATGAAGGGTTCCATGTGTCACCCACTTTTAGACATATTATGAATAAAAAACTACCATATATACCTACCACATGTTGGGCCTTGGTGTACCACATCATCCATTGGTCTTATTATTTCCAACCAACTAGAAAATGCCATGTGTCATAACGAAACTGGCTCACCACTAACTAATCAGATTGTACCATGTGCCATAACTAGATGGGTCATTGTAGCAGGGATGCTCCTGGTTAACTAGTGCACATGTTGGCATGCATCCACCATCTGATCTGAGAAAGGTGCATGAACTATAACCCCATCAAAATTTGTGCATGTCTGGTCATTATCCACCTTGGATTTAATTAATGATTTTTTGATCCACCCGAAATTTGTGTGTTATTTAACATATTGGTATTGGTGGATTTTTACCCTATAGTTTTGGTCCTTTACACATGTTGATATTCAAATGGCCATAACTTCTCATCTGGGAGGATTTTTTCAAATTGGGATATACCGTTGGAAATTTATTGACGAAAACTACTCAACCATGTTATTCATAGGATAATTATGGCATCATAACCTTGTGAAAAAACTAAATAAATTTCGTACTTCTTTTGAATTCACCGGATGAGGGCATGCTAAATATATAGCTGACATATTTCTTTCTTTAATTCATGGATTTTGTTGTTGTCTTGGACATCCCCTTTGACATTACTGACGCGTTTTTTTGTGAATACCAACATTATTTGAAACATATTGAAATTTTAGTAGTGCTAGAATTGGTGCTTGAATAATATTCTTCTTCAAGTCATCAAAGGCCCTCTACTAACCCTTTCCCCAATAGAAACTCTTACCACTCATTTTTATGTCGTGAAGTCGTGTTTCTAATATTGAAAAAGAGGCTATGAATTTCCTCAAGTACTTCGTTACCTAAAAAACTCCTAATATCAAAAACATTGGTAGGAACTTGTCGCTCCATGACGGCTTCTATATTGGAAAATATATCTTCAACTCTCCTCCACCTATCACATATCTCAAACACACAAAAGACTAGTCTAAAAACTCACACTTCTTGATATTTTATAGTAGATGGTGCCTCTTTAATGCCTCTAAGTACCTACATCAAATGTGAGATGTGCCCCTCCAAAGTAGCAATAAATACCATTATATCATCCAAATAGACAATAACAAATGAATCTATAAAAGGTGCAATAATTAATTCATTAACCTCATAAATGTAGTTGGTGCATTGCATAGGTCAAATGGCATGGCATTACTATCCATTCATACAAACCTTTCCTAGTTTCAAAGGTGGCATTCCAAGTATCTTCTTCTTTGACTTGAACCTGGTGATATCCTAACTTTAATACAACATGATGAATTATTTTGTTTGTTGCAACTTATCCAGTACATCATCTATCCTGAGTAGGGGTTACATGTTCTTGAGTGTAATTATTTTAACACCCTATAATCAATACATATCCTCCAAGTCCCATCCTTCTTTGGCACAATAGTGATGGGTGACCCACATGGTGAGATACTTGGTCAAATAATACCATGTTCTAGTAGTCATCACAACTACTTCTTCATCTCACTTGCTTCTATAACGTATTGACTGTATAGTCCAATGTCTGCAAACAGGGAGTATAACAATAGCTAGATGTCATGCTCCACTTCCCTCTTGGGTGGTATCCTTAGGGATATTATAACACACCCCTATATGCTTAGCGCAAGTCCTATAGTTGTTCTTTTTTTTTCCGCAGTACACCACTCTAGGAATAAATTTTCTCTTAGTGAAACTTCTAAAAATTGATTTTCTCTCAAAAATAGTAAAACATACTTTTGCTAGAATTGATCAGTTTCTTCACTTGGTTCACACTTACCATCAAAATTTTGTACATTCCCTTGTGCGCATTAATGGGGAAGGATTTTCCATCCTTTACGAGTTGGTACTTGTTGGTTGTTCACATTAATATTTCATCTCACATGTACATATAGGTACATCCAAGCACCACTCCACATACATCAAGGGGAAGTACATATAATTCTACTTCATCTATAAAATCAGCACTGATAGCAAAATTTACTTTTTCACAAGTTGTTTAATTTTATTTCTGGATCCTTATTTAAACATTCCAATTTAAAATTTTTTACTATCTCTACTACAATGAGATTCACTTGTGATCTTGAGTCAAACAAAGCATCGCTTTCAGTCATTTTTACATGTGTCTTTATATGGAAGTATTTAGTCATTTTATTATCTTCCTATTCCTAAAGGCTACTCAAATTCACCTCCTTCTACACTGATGTATAGACAATATTCTCATCCACATATAAATTTCTTCCCACCTGGTTGCTCAAATAAAGATATTTTTCTTCTTATAATCTATTTTCTATTCTTCAATTTGAGTTGTAGATGCAAATTCCAAAATTTCTCTTATGTATTACCATCAATGTTCTAGTAGTTTTAGTGGTTGATGGGATATTTTCACTAGTGTGTTGTAGATATTGTCTTTTTGTATTTCCCCCTTTCCACTTATTCTTCCCCTCCTTAGAAGTGTATTAGTGCTCCTTCTACTTTGACCCACTACATTTCCCTTTCTTCTAGACTATGTTCTTTTATAATATTCCTATATACAAGCCCATCCACTGATATAGGTTTGCAAAACATCACTTTCTTCTTCATATGGTTGTGTAGACCCCCCAGATACTTGAGTAATGTGTATGGGTTCTTTGGAGAGATACTACACGATCTCCCTCCAACCCCAGGTCCTATGTGTGGTTTTCACACAAAGTCAGGGCATGGCCCTGTAATTTTATTAAAACAAATGAAATATTTTGTTCTTCCTCTATATGATGAACACTAAAAAAAAAATCTAATTGTTGTAGTCAATGATTCAACTTTAGAGCATCAATATCACATTGATATGGGTTGATGTTTACCTTGCTTCTATTTTGAATAGGGTTTGTGAATGGTTCATGGGAATTGAAATGGGTTGTTCGTTCTCAACTTCTTTCTTAGATTCCTTCTTCGGTTCTTCTCAATCCACCAATTTCCCCTCTTATCCAATATTTTCATTAGAACATCCATATTCTCCAAATATCATGAACTTATTGATTAGGGCTTCCATGAGGAAACTCTATCTGTGACTTATGCTCCCAACCATGAAAACCTCTCTTCTATGGGATCTTGAGGGTTATTAAAAAATTCATTGAAAATGGATGGGATTTTATTCCTTTCAACTTAGTTGATATGGATCCCCTATAACTCCCCAAAATATACCCAAAGAAAACTACTCTGATAACAATATGATCCATAAATTTTTGCAAATGTTCCACTAGAATTTGTCACATCTAGTTTGAGAAATGTATACTTAAAAATATGAAATCTATGCTATGTGTGTTATTTTTCCTTAGAACTATGGATTTTTTAAGTTAAATTTTCATGCATGAAGTATGTAAAATTCATAAATAAAGAACAAAACAAAAACATAATCATTCACCACCATAAAAACACAAGATATACCCTAGGAAACCCTTTCAAGATAAAACCTGGCTAGAAGGTGAATATGCTCTACTCTCTCTTTATTTGAATGGAAATGAATGAGAGTACCAATAAGTAAGGAATGTGGCTCATGGGCTACTATAGTGCACAAATCCTCTTTGCTTTCTCTTTCTTTATCCACTCTCAACTACTATGCTCATCTATGGAACAAAATTCACTTCAATAGAATGGAACCTCTTTTCCTCTTTGTGGCCTGGTTGTAACATAGCCCAATAGCATACTAGTGGTTAGGTTTGACTCCTTAAACTCTTAAATAGAGTTGAAATATTTCCTATTCTAGAGTCTTATTCATCATTATCACATGGGTAGACCCTTTTCTATGAATAATTGGGTTGAAGTGACATCCTCTCAAACTTTGGTGGTAAATTTCAATAGGTCAACTTCTGAGAGGCATAACTTTCTCATATTAGCTCTGATTGAGGAAATTATTGCATGTTTTGAAAGGTATCACTGTGTAGATTTTGGAATATAGGCTCATAGTAAGGCCATGACCACAAAAAGTGTTCATTTAAGGCCTAACAATGTTTCTTGAATATCTTAACCCAACATTTTGCAAACTACGATTGTCGGTAAAATGGTCTTATGTATTGATTCCTCCACTTTGTCCATGCTGAAAACACCAATATGGATTAAAAATAAGATAATGATCCCACTATATCACATTCTAACCACTACATTCCAAATATATAGTATCCACCCACTTGTATTGAACTTCTTATTATATTTTGTCTAAGGTGAAATATGAGCAGGTAGGAAAATCCCTCTTGAATTTTCTATGGGCCAAGGTTGAAACAAACTAACTTCCATCAATCCAATTTGGTGTTATGCTATACCCATTGGGAATTTTAAGTTTGGATATCATCAAAACTAGAACAAAATCATAAGTGGTATGTACCAAGTTGGTGATAAGGGATATTGAAGATAAGGAGGTCTAAAAAATTCTCCTTAGGAACTATATCAAACAAGGGTGGCCATCGGGAAGAAAGCCATGATAAGGAATTTATTTTCAAAATATCTTGTTAAGCTACTCAAATCTAAATATTTCAATAATTTTTTTCGATATGGAGTATAAAAATTATGGGATTCACTCAAATGCTTCCTAACCTAAAAAAAGTCATCTATAAGGACTGGACTATCATTTAATGAACATTGGATTTCATAGTTTCCATTATTCCTATTTGAGGGGAATACTTTGGCCAAGTTTTCCTAGTTCTCAACCTTAAATATTTTCAATTAGGGCATTCATTTACCAATTACATTCTTGAAAATTCTATTAGGACTTGGATTATATGGTCTAAACTTAAGAAGAATTTCTGGGTAGCTAATGTTAATAGGATTATTGTGGAAAAATACAGGTACTCATCCCTGATCATTTACAACTTGAATATTGGCCTCTCCTCACCTCATGCTTGGTAGTGAGAGTGGATATTTGGAAAGGAAAAAATATTCCCTCACTCCACGTCATTGATTGGCTATAAGTGGTTGTCTTCCAACCCTTTCTTGGGATTTTGATTCAACAATATTTTTTTGTCCATAATCATACCAAAAAACTTGGTTATATTCCCCAACAATATAGGGAAACCTATTGTTGAACATAAAAAAAGAATTTTTTACCTGGAGCTCAATGGCAAGGATTCTCCCCATTGATAAAAGGTTATCCTATCTAGGGGTTAATAACCTATAATTTCCTCAATATGGGTGATATGAACCTTCAAGAAACTCTTTTTCTTTTTTCCACTTGATAATAAAGTTTGGTCTAGGGTCAAGTCTATATGCCAATGGTTTTTTCCTACCTTCCTTTTCTACTAGGCTACCTTATTAGGAGACCACCTTCCATCTATTGTAGAATTTTAGAGTGCTAAGATACTTCTTAAAGTTGAAGTTTTATTTTTGATATATAAATAATAACATAATGTTTTATTTAATGCTGATATGTTGTCTCGCCAATTTTCATGTACATTATAGCCATTATATTTGCCAATTTTATTATATAGATTGAGGCATACTCTCGAAAGGAATGATAGAAATGGAGAACCTCTAACAAGTTATATATTATTGACATGGGGCCCCTTGTAAAATGAGTTGGGTGATATCAAACACATTGGGTGGCTACCCCCTTAAAGTGTTTGGATAGTTAGGTCCATAAATTCCTCCCTTCTACTCTAGCTCAGTGCAATCCAAGTCTATTAAGTTGGTTGGGCGAATTTGTATTTATCCCCACCACTGAGAAAGTTGGTAGGTTTGAGAGAGGTCAAGGATACCACATAGTAGGACACATGTACCCACATGGGGAAACAAATAATCCTCCACTCTAGCCTTGCTAATATAGGAGGGTCCTAAACCTTTAGATGCCATTAGTAAAGGGTGGGACACCATTGTACTTGCTAATATTTATATTTTAGTTACAAGTTGGGATAAGGCCCTATATGATCATAACCAACATCCTCCAAAAGCTAGCAAGGTTTTTCACAAGTGATCCCTTGTTTAGGCTTGTGCCCTTGTCTATGCATATGCATATGAATTCTCAATGTATTTTGGCCCAAGCTACTGTTATGTTACTTTTTAAATATGCTCATGAAATTGACTAAAAGATGGGGTGTTTTGGAGTTGACCAACCAAAACTTCAAGTATTTCACTTGTTTATGGAGACTACTTTGACAAACAAACAAAAAATGTAAAAAATTTGTACATATTTCAAATATAGAGTTTAAAGGAAGTTTTAATTATTACATATTTAACATAATAGCTATATCCATTGGGAAAAACATGGAAAGATGAAATAAATAAAAGCGTAGCTAAATTTAGTATGTTTTATCATATCACAATTTGAATTATTAATTTCCATTAATTGTTGAATGGTTATTTTTTCAAGTCGTCTAATTGTTTTATTTTTCTTGGTTATGTTGAAAAGATTCTATTTTAGAGTTGTCTAATTGTTTTCCTTTCTTGGTTATGCTGCTACTCATCAAGCTATAGTTGTCAGGGTCCTACTCTAACCTCCTTATTTTAAGCTAGTGAGGAGATAGTCATTGTTGTATGCAAGCATACTCTTTAAATATGGTCCATTAGATAGTAGTGGATAGTCATTTAATGTAAAAGGGTTCACTTTATAAGGTCCACTTTGTAGTTGGAGCCCATCAGTGATGGGACGAGAAGTAATATTTTTTTTCTATTAAAAATTATTTAAAAAGATAGGAGGCTATGGAATATATGCCATTGTGTTTTTATATTTGGATCTTTTCTCAATGAAATATTACCCCACCTTAAAGAAAGAGAACATTTTTCCTTCTTTGAATTATCTTAATACAAGGATATATTTTATATTTTCCATCTCATTGTCTCTTGTATCTAGTTATTGCAATTAGATTCTTTGTATTACTTTGTTTTGTTTCAATTTTAAGGGTTAAGAAACACTATAAACGGTATCACATATTTTCCCTAGGCCACACACCTCCATTTTTAGGGAAAATATTAGGCTAGAGACATGATCCACCATCTTTACATAACATATAGATCTATCATCCATGGTTAAGGAATAATACATTTAGAAAATAAAAGTCATGGCGCCTAGTTACACACCCTTGTAACCTTTATTGGTACCCCTTCAAGTAGAATCACATTAAGCAACACCTATATATGAAATCTCGCTTCCATGTACCTTCAAGATATTATAAGTCCTAGGGGTATGCCTGAAACCAATTATAGATAAAGTGACCAACTATTTTTTCACTATATTACACTAAGAACAACACTTGGGGAGATCACTCTTTAGGACTTAGGTAGTTTGGTAGTATAGCTAAGGGCGTAATCAAACCTTCTTAGTTAGTCATCTAATATATTGGGTTGAGTATTACTATTGTACCCCACAAGTATATCAAATATCTATAGTGCTTGACACTACTATTTCTCTATGGCCCCAAAAACCCTAGCTTTTTCAATTAGGTAGTGAAATTCTACATCTTTGCATCTAGAATGAGTTTGGAGATAATATCACTACAATAATAGCTATTTGGGAGCAATAATCCCATTAGTATTACTAACTATATATATATATATATATCAATGCCATTATAGGATACCTGTCTTAAAAAATTCATGGCATCATGTTGATTTCTTAGATCTCCCTCTAAAATAATTATTTTTGTGTGGACCTAATAGTATAATGATTTATGATATATTTGGGAAAAATACTTTCAATCCACTAATCATAGTGAGGAAAATGGAGAATAAAATTTCCACAAAATATTTGGTGGTCTCATGGTGCTAGCTTATGACCAACTCAGAGAACCAACAACCAACCTAAGTCGATCAGTGTCAAGCTCTAGATGAAAAGGTTGATTGCATTGAATCTACACTCAATTTTATGAATGGAACAATGAAATCTCATGATAAATTCTTGAAATTTTTAGGTGCACACTTGAATTTTAGTAAAATAGATCCAAATGTTGATCCAACCAAGGAGGAAATCATAGTCGAAGAAGTGTCATCCTTGCATACTATTGATATTTTTAAGGATGGAAATTTATATTAAGGTGTAGAACCTTGGTAAATATTATCACTCCTTAATAAAATGTAAAATGTTTGGCAATATTTTTGTAAAAAAAAATCAAATTTCTAAGGTTTTATTCATTTCAATAAAGATTTGGTGATTTTTAGGGTTAAATAATTGTATCATATAAAGTTTGGGTGAATTAATTTTAGAAAAAAATAAAAATTGGAGAATTTGTATTTGAAAAAAAAAACATGGAAAATTAGTCAGTGGGTGATATTTAGTGTCTAAAATTTTCTTGATGCACACATTACTTCGATATAACAGTTGACCACATTTCACCTTCTTCCAAATGTCAACATGAACATATTTGATGAGTCCAATCCCTCGAGGTAGTTACCTAAAAGGAAAATTATTCCGCTCTTCATTGCATTATTTATGACCTACAAAAACTAAATGTGGGGGTCTTATATTTGAATGTTAAACATAGACAGTGGTGAAAAATGGTATAATAAATATTATAAAGTCTACATTGTTTGGACCCAATTTATGCAAGTCCTTTATGTTTTTATTTATTGTGACACTAACCATTTGGGACACCTAAAAAATGACATGGAATTGGCACAAGTACAAACTATGTAAGGCCTTTGATCAATTGGAAATACATGCAATGAGGCTATTTTTTTCATCTCTTAAATGATGATTCATTAATGGTCTCAACAAATAACTTCAAGCACGCATGATGATGTAGTTCCCAAACATATAGTTGGAAGCCTTCGATGCAGCTAAAAATGATGAGAATGATCTATGAAGAAACCATGAAACCTTTAGTCATGTAGAAATAACTCAAAATTTGTATTTGCTAATGAATTTAGACTAAAAACAATAGAAAAAAATTTATTCTACTCAATCTGCAAGGTCAAACATACAATAAAAGCACATGCAATCATTCAATCGCAATGAAAACAGTATTTTTACTAGGGAACCCAATTGGGAAAAATCCCTCCTTTGTTTTTATTATATCAGATGAGACAATGATCAATTATAACGATAGCTTAAATCCTTGAAGCTCAACCTGCACTGCAATATTGATCTCCTCTACAGTCTACTCTATCAAATACTTAGCAAAAATATGCCTCATGCCTCCTCCTATTTTCTTTCACAATTCTTTCTCCTAAAGAATAGGAAGAGCTCCCATTTTATTGTGCAATCCCAAGAGAATTCCTCACCTCCTACATGCAAACTTTGTACACTCAACAATATATAGCAATAAATACAATTATGCATTTTCCCTTTACTCAACTATGAAATTTTAATTGTATGCATGACTAGGGATATATTTAGTAAATTGACTAGATAAATAAAAGTTATTTGAGTTTACTGTAGTTACAACTACTCAATTGAACTCATACTAACTCTATTCATGATTGGAGCTCAGATAATTGAGTTTCACTAACTATAACTCAACTAGATTTCTATATCTTAGCAATCAACTCATGCCCAACTCTACTTCTTGCCCAAAAAATTAAATTTACTCACATAACTAAGTGACTTGGCCATGTCACTCCTACTAACTACAACTCAAGTCAGCCTGTTGATCTGTGGAAATTCGAATTTCTCCATTTGACTAGGGCACAAGTCAAAATAAGCCTTTTCTTGCTACAATTTTCAAGTCACCACTCATGCTATCCCCCCTATGGAAACTAACCCTAGCCCTTCATCCCAAAACCAATATGAATCCACAAGTTATCTCCAAAAGTGATGGAAAAACACCAACACCTTCACATTTTCTATAATTGTGATGAGTGATATTTAAAAGAGAACAAAGGTAAATAATGTAAATTATTTTGAATGGATATCCCCTGAAATGACCACTCCAAAGACACATCTAGTGAAGACCCTTTGGAACCCAAGTTGGGAAATATCACACCTTCAACTAAAGATGAAACCACTTTGAAAGCTCCTTGTGAGGAACCCCAAATTTCTTTCCTTGATTTATCTAGTATCTTAGTACCCTAAACATAGCTGACTTGTTATATCAAGAATTTTACATTGATTTTATTAATTGACAATGGAAACACCCACAACGTTATTCATTGGAAAGTGGCTGAGGAAACCAATTTTTATGTTCTCTATAATTAATTTTCAAATTATGATTACTAATGGAGGCATGATGAAACGTAGTGACCGTTGTGAAAATGTGAAACTATACCTATCTATTTCTAGGATTTATACTTGAGATCCAATAAAGGAGGGTGAAAAAATACCCTGAAATGGATTTATCTGGTTCCATAGAAATTATCACCTCTGAGTCACGTGGATAATTAATTGAAGAAAATCCACTCGGGGATTATAGCATAGCTCAATGCCATACAACTAGTGGACACCCCCCATAGGATATTCACCCTTATCTGTAGTGGTCCTCTCAAAACATAAATAGGTATTTGAATCACCCTAGGAGTTACCACCCTCTTGAGGGTAGCATGACCATGGGATTCCACTAATATTTGGTAGTCTACACCAAATCTAGTCCTTATAAACACCCACTTTCACAAAAGAATGATATTGAAAACATAATTAAATGACTATTTGAGGTTGTATTCATATGCCTTAGTACTATTCCCTAATCATCACTAGTGGCAATGGTACTAAATAAGGAAGGTAACTGGTACATGTGTCATTATTTTTTATCCCTTAATAAATTAATCATCAAAGACAAGTTCCCCATCCCAATTATTATTTATCTATTGGATGAACTTCATGGTCTTAAGTATGATGTCTTAATAAATTTTGTTATCAATTATGATGTTTTAGGTCTCCATTCCAAGTGGAATCACTCCAAAATACCCCTGTTCGCGCATGCTAAAAAATAACAGAAAATTACTACTCTAAAATCTAGAAATTCAAGAACTAGTGAGCTAGTTAATCTATCAAATTCCTAACCTAATCAGGTAAAAATGAAATGGGGTAGCTTTTTTTATCAAATTTAACATTATTATGACCTAATCCAAGTGGAGTCAAGTCAAATGGATCTCACTAAACCCTTCTAAAAAATAGCAGAAATTTACTACTATTTCGCTACAAGGCATTTCTAGAAATCTTATATTTGTGAACTAGTAACCAAATCCAAGTAGGTTAATGATTAATATGACCTTCCAAAGTTATTCTAAGGATGAATAGTGATTTTGAACCTATAAAAACTTGAAAAATAACTCACTTAAATCGTGTAACTCAATCCTACAACACAAAAAAGAAGCAACACTAAATAAAAAAATATGAAAAATAGAAATAAGAGATGCATGTGAATAAGAAGTGAAAATAACATAAAGGAATTGTGAAAGAGGGATCTGAGGCTCCTGGGATGATCAAGCCCAAGGATTCTCAGAGTCCTATGGAATAAACCAAGCCTTAGAAGCTAAAAATGGTGCCAATCTTCATTATTCGAATCAATCCAAGTATATCCCTCCAAGAGAAGAAAGTGGAGTTGCCAAAAAACAAGTTTTCTCCTCAATAATACTAAACAATACCTGCTTCTAGAGGCCAATTCGAATTGGTACTTATACAAAATGATGAGGAAGCATTATCCTTGAAAGGAGGAAGCTTTCCCCTCCAAAATCCCTCAAATAGTGGATCTACTTCCCAACACTAGGAGTTTGCACTAAATGATAGGGAACACATTCCTAGATTTTCTCAATCATCGAAGTTCTAGAATCTATCCAGAATTTCTCAACAATTACATGATATTTTGTTCATTTATTCTCCAATATTGATCCTCCAGTAGTAGGGAGCGAGTCCCTAAATTATCTCCTTCTCCAAATCTCCATAATCTACCCAATATTCTCATAATATCCTTCAAAAATAAAAAAATAAAATATTAGGCACAAATTTGCAATTATCTTTAAATACTCATAAGAACATATTAAATCATAAAAAAAATTATGAAGTGTAGAAGGAGAGATTTAATATATATTTTATGTGCCTAGGAAAGGTTAGATGAGCCTCAATTTATGTCTAATTTAAAGGCCCATCATACCCCCCTACTAAAATTGTTTCTCATCCTCTGAGCAACCTATTCATCCTCCTTGAGTGTGCCGGGGGTCCTTTGAAGACATCTTCATCAACTTATCTTCATATTTTGACCTTGTTGTGCTATATACATAATTGCTACAAGAAAATTTTCAACTTCCTATAACAGTCTTCTCTCTGCTTCTTGGGGCTCCAGATTGCTTATAGATAAAGGGAAATGGTTCATGGAGGTTAGAGATGGAGTGATGGAATGATTGGAATGATGGAGAGGTAAGGGGAGAGGTCTCATGCCAAGGTATATGTGATCTAGCTGCTAGTGGTGCAACATAGGGTTTAGGGAGTGAATCCTTGTGCATGGAGTGAAGTGAGGGTTAAGAGTGGTAGGTATATGAAAAGAAATAAATTATCATGCTCTTTTTAAAGTTTAGAAACCTTTGAGAGAGCTACTTTCCTTGTAAATAATTTTCTTGTAGCATTTACAAATTTTCCTATAGTGCTATGGAATCTTGTAGGCTAACTAGAGACTTTCAATAGAAATTACAAATGGGAGTAAAAAATGGAGTTTTCTTCTAATTGAAAATTGAGAAATGAGTGAATAGGTGCATGTTGAGTTTTCCATGGAGTGTGTCCAGGAGGAGAGAAGAGATGAAGAAAATTGCTCCTTTGGGTCTAAAACCACCTTTGATCAACAAAATTTGTCTTGTTTAACTCTGTCACAAATATGTGCACAGTAGCCGGCCCTATTTCGCATGCAAGAGGTGATGGGTTCACCTTTTATAATTTCTTTCAATTTTCTTTCTTTTTTTTTATTTTTTTTATTTTTTTCTTTTTTCATTGCATATAAAATAAACTCAAAGTTATTTTTCTATTAACTAAGTTCACCTTCGATTTACCCCTTGGCACTCCTTGTCTTCCATCACAACTAGCTGCTTACCACCCTGTTTCTGGTCCTCTTTACTTTGATCTTTTTCCTCTCCAACACGTGTGTGTGTGTTGGTGGAAAAATTGAAGCTAATTTCTAGATAAGGGTGAGGTTGCTACGCACTCTTTTGATTTTGGCTATAAAAACTTTCATTCTCACACTTTTAATGATTTCTTAAGCTAGAATAGATTCAAGAAAGGTTTAGATGATTGCATAGCGAGCCTTACCCACAGTTTGTTTTCATGTGATATTGAAGTTGTTGATATGGCTTGTTGAAGTTGTCTTTGGTGGTTCTAAAGCTACTGCGAAGATGCATGCGATAATATGCTCTGGAGGTCTATTGCTGAGAGCCTTAAATATGGAGGTATTATAGGGTTTCTTTTGTTTTTGTTGTTGCTTCACATCCCTGACTTAAATGTTTCTGCTGAGATTCTCATGATGTGAGTGATGAAGTTGATGACTGACTTGACGCTTGCATGCTTTACTGATACCTTTGTTTTATGTTTATAGGTGCCTCTCTGATCTCTAGGTTGTCGCTGCTGGTGAAATGCCTCCTTGGAGTGCCATAGGCTCTTCATATTCACCTCACAAATATTCATGTCTTCTTGGATGATTGATAAAACCACTTATAATGCTTTTTGGTGATTACACAAGTTTGTTAGAGGAACATTTTTCCTTCTTGTAAAAGGAACTCTTTGTATTTTTTTGAATTCCAGTACGCATGGGGTGATGAGGGAGAATGTGGTAAGGCTAAGAAGGATTAGCATGGTCTTGGAAGAATTATGTGTAGGAAATCTGTGTTTTTGCAGAAAAATGTTTTTGTTACATAAGTGACAAAGTGTAAGGTTTGAATGAAAAATCATTGTGCTTGAGATGGAGAAGTGATGAGAAGGTGGCCGGAAATGATGGGAAGACTCTCCTAATTGATTTTTTACACATCAAGACCCTTTTTTATTTTTATTTTTGTCCTCGATCCATCTGTATGTAGCATGATGTAACTTCTTGTATCAATTACAGAGTTTCTTGTAGCAGTTCAGGACAGCCCCTTGTAGCAGGTCATTTTAGCCATATCTCTCAAATGGTATACTGGATTTACCTAAAAAAAATTGAGCATGTTACCGTCATCCTACACCTCCCCATAAAACATCTCTTCCATTGGATGCACAAATCTTGAGAAAACATAAAACTGGTTGTAGGTGATGGAGGTCGATTTCTCACAAACCGTGCACTGTAATGTGCCAAAATTGCTTGATCATGTTACCATCATATATATGAATCGCCCTATGAAACAAGTAGGAAAATGGATGCACATTTTTTGAGATATAATAAAAACAAGCTTCTGCTAAATACTAGGAGTTTCTTGTAGCAAAAACAGGGTTTCTTGTAGCATTTTAGGACAGTGAGGAAAATGAATCAGAAAAGCTTGGAAATGATGGGTGGATGAGGGAAATGGTTGAGGGTGATGGATTTGCATGAGCTAGGTCCTTTTGGGGCATTTGAGCAAAGGAGGATGAAGTCCAAGTTTTACTTCCTTTGACTACAGTTTTCACCAACTTTTTCTTTTAGTTCCAATTTGTTTTTTTTTTTTTTTGCTGCTTGAAAGTGTTGGAGAGCACCTGCATTCATTAAAGAGAGATAAATGGAGAAAATAAATTTGTTTTCTTTTCATTTTTTCACTTTTTTTCTTCTTTTTTCTTTAGACCTACTAGATGTCTCAATGAAGTTTTTAACTAGTAGGTATCCCTAGGCGCCTCAAAGGATGTTTTAACCTAGGATATTTTATTTTTCTCTTATTTTATCTTTTTTCCAACCCATTGACCGCATCATGGAGGTTTTCAATCATTGAGCCAATCTCAAGCACCTCAAAAGAGGTTTTCACCTGATATTTTATTATTTTTCCTTTTGTTAGTCACCAGTAATTTTTACTATCTGTAGATGACTAAATATTGGTCCTAGATTTCTAAAAACAAAATTCCTTGAATATTGTGAGTTTTAGAAACCTCACTGCCTTCATTATCCTTATAGAAATTTTTTCACTATTCTATCATTTTTCCATTCCATGGTCACCCTGCCACTTCTTGAAAAAACTCCTTATGGGCTTGTGCCACCCATCTCCATCCTTTTTCCTACCTATGACCTCATCACTCTGTTTTTCCCTTGCCCATAACTCCACTTTACAACTAGGGTTACCTATATCATATTCCTTCCCATGTTCACCAGGTTCCTAGAACATTGATGGTCTCAAAACTATCTCTATAGGTTCTTTAGATAAATCAAGCACATTGGATTTTGGATCTTCAATACACCACTTTGTCAATACTCTATTTTTACACTTAAAGACTCCAAGCCAATTTTCAGTCAGAGACCAGGTCAAATAATCCTCCCAATAGGTCAATTAGAGTTTTACTTGGTTGAAGGTCATCATTAGATGTTTGAGGCACTACTTTTCCTTTGCTAGAAAGTTTCCAAAGAATTTTGTCTTATCAAATCATAAACTGCAAGCGAAGAAAGAGAAACAAGTTGATCTTGAAAGGAGAACTAGGATTTTGAGTTGAATGGCCCACTTAAATGTCAAAACACTAACCACTTGCAGCAAATGACCTGAAGGAGACACACAAAGCCAAAACATGGAGAAAATTTTTTCAGAGATTATTGAGGAAAAATGGAAAAGGGTGAGGTGAACTAGACAGAAATGAATGAACTTGAAAGGGCTATAGAGAATTTAGAAGACAACACTGATAATTGTTTTCAAGCACTCCAGACACCTAGGGTTTTGGGAAAGTGGCCAAAGAAGGTGAAAAGCATGGTTTTAACTCCATGATGACAGCAAAGAAATATTCTGAAGATGCCACTGTGATCAGATCCCAGAATTGTGAAAAATGAGTTTTCCATGCCTAGATGAGCAAAGTGTAGGTTAAAAACTCCATTATTCCAACAAAGAAGGGGTTTTTGAAAGTGCTGCCTTGTGTTTAAGTTCCTAAGGTTGTGAAAGCTGAATTTCGCATGCTTTAAAGATCAAAAAGAAGAGCCACTTCAAGGTTCTCATGACACCTACTAAGTGAAAGTGTTAAAGGACATAAATAAGCCAAAGAAAGTCAACCTTGTCACTCAAGCAAAACCTACAAATCAAGGATGTAAAGAGTATCAGTTAAAGAAAGGTCAAATCATCATTTCAGCCACCTACAAAGAAGAAATGGTCAATGTTGAGATTCAACAAGATGATGAGCTTAGTGAAAATCAGTCACCTTCACTAAGTGGCCCTGTGAGCTATTTTTAGGTGTAAGTCTATTTTTAGACTATGTCTATTTTTAGACATGGTGATCATATTTCAGAAGTTGCAGGATGCTATTTGTGGATGGTTGGTCAAGTTGGAAAAATAGATGAAATTCTATTTTTAGAATATTGGGCGAAGTCTATTTATAGATCATCGATCTAAAAATAGAAGTGTCAATTATTATTAGCTCTTAATAAAAATCCAACAATAAACATCAACTTATTCTCTTGGATCACCTTATTTTAGTATACAGATTTGTCAAATCAGTAGGATGAAGGAATTATGCAATTCCTAGGGTTTACTGGTGGTTCATGCATGGAGGACTCAGTTAGAACTGAAGTGGCAAAGTTATGACAGAGTTGGAAGAGTAGTTCAGGGAGTTGTTATTCAATTTAACTTAATTAATGGAGTTAAACTCAGTTGAGCTAGTTGTATCTAGTCTAACTGAATGATACACTAGTGAGAGTGGAGTGAATTAATTAGTTAATTAATTCACAAATAAATACTCACTAATCAATTGAAAAAATAGAACAGTTAACTACAGTGCATGTTAGTTCCAGTGGAGACCCAGTGGAGAGATAGGTGAAAGGGCAAGATGGACTATCCGTTGTGACTATAGTGATGCATTGATTGCACCACACACACATTGGAGTTCCCAATGAGGATTGCGCAGTGCAAGCAAGGTATATTTGAATTCATTTAGGGGTCTTCTTTAGCAAGGGTTACGCAGTGGAGGAAGGCTATTAGGTGGCAAGAAATCAGTGCATGGATTTGCAGATTTCTTCATGTTAGTGTGTGACGATTGACTGTACTGGGAGCTTGATGTACTAAGCTTTGTATGAGATTGTTACATGATCTCCATGATACATAATATATGATATTTGGAGTTTTCATCTTCATTATTTCCTGTTAAACAACTGTGTTATGTGCAATTGTTTTTATTGCTTCATGTGTTTGCAATTGAGTTTTAAATTTCCGCAAAAGATTAATAGTGGAAGGATTCTGTATTTATCAAGAAGATAAATATTGTTAGATCAGGATAATATGGATATATACATGCATCTTGTATATAATTTCTACATGGCATCATAGCAGTCTTAATTCTTGAAGATTGCAATTGTGAAGAATTGTTGAGTTTGTGCTGGTGGACAATTCAAATTTGCTGCAGAAAATTCTTGGTGTGAAAGTTGAGTATACATTGAAATGTCTTGCAATGGGTTTCAATTGGAGTATGCCCTTGATGGAAGCTCAAATTACATAGCCTGGAAGCATAGGATTGAGGCGGTGTTGGAGGATAATGGATTGAATTAGTTCATCGATAGTGATGTTCCTAAGCCAAGATCTAGCGATGTTGCATTACTTGACGCATGGCAACAGAAGATAGCAAAGACAAGAAGAATTCTGTTGGAAGGTGTGAAGGACCATGTTGTGTCCAGCCTTAATGGGAAAGCCACTCCATTTTCAATTTGGAAGGCTTTGACAGATTTTTTCCAAAGCAGCAGTGACCAGAGGAAGTTGGCGCTAAAAGATAAGCTCAGAAAAATAAAAATGGAGAAGGGCGACAATATTCCAAAATATCTCACAAATTTTGTCCATAGTAGGGATGAACTGGGAAGTGTGGGAATTACTGTTGATGATGAATACTTGGTGATCTTGCCTCTCCTTGGGCTTCCGAAGAGTTGGCATAGCTACGAAGACTCTATAAATGGATGGGAGAAATTGCCGAGATGAGAGCGACTTTGGTCTGATCTTGTGAAGAATGAGATAAGGTGAAGTACCAGGGATGGCTCTTCATCAAAGAATGAAAATGAAGAGAATTTCGCTTTGGATGCCAAAGAAAGGAAAGGGAAAGGGAAGAAATTTCCTTCAAAATCTGAAGCTAAAGGCAAGAAGCAGGATTTGTCCAAGGTGAAGTGTTTTCACTGTCATGAACATGGGCATTTCGCCACTAACTTCTCACAGAAGAAGAGGAACAAGAAGGCTGCTGGAGCTGCAGCTGGAGAGGCCTTAGCCTCGCAATTTGAACTTGATTCCTCTTTGATCGCATGCTTGGTTTCAAGCTCTATGGGATCCGTGTGGTATCTTGATAGTGGTGCATATTTCTGTATGGCGGGAGACAAGGAGTTGTTTAGTGACTTGGAGGAGAAGGACCTTGAAATGCATATAGAGATGGGCGACGATGGTTGATACAATGCGACCAGCATTGGGACCATTACCTTTGAGAGGGATTCAGGTAATCCATCTCTTTTGAAATATGTTATGCATGTTCTAGGTCTGAAGAAGAACTTGGTCTCGGTCGTAATGTTGGAAGACAAAGGTTATGAAATTATTTTTAGCGATGGAAAAGCTTTCCTACGACATAAAAAAATGGGTCAAACCAAGAGGATAGGGATTCGAGTAAATAATCTCTACAAGCTAGAGGTAGATGGCTGCACTGCAATGATGGGAAAAGTAGAAGAACTGGTGAGCCAGGATGAGGGTGAATTATGGCACAGGAGATTGGGCCATCTTCACCATGGCACTTTGAAGATTTTGCAGCAAATCTCTACTAGACTTCCCAAGGGTACTCTTGTGCAGTAAAATCAGTGCAAGGGATGTACTATGGGTAAGTTTGTGAAGACCACCTTTCATGAGAATTAGAACCGTGCTTCGGTGATCCTTGAGAGAATTCACACATATGTGTGTGGACCATTCTCAGTTGCTTCAACAGAAAAACACAGGTATTATGTTATTTTTTTTGATGACTATTCTCGTAGATGTTGGATCTTCTTCATGCAGAAGAAGAGAGAAACATCCTCAAAGTTTTGTGAGTTTAAAGCATTGGTGGAGAAGGAGTCAGGGAAGCAAGTGAAAGCTCTACGGAGTGATAATGGTGGTGAATATATCTCGGGTGAATTCAAAGACTTCTATAGCAAAGAAGGAATTCGAAGAGAACTCATAGCGCCTCATAGCCCACAGCAGAATGGGGTCGCGGAGAGGAAGAACATAACGATCGTGGGTGTTGCACGAGCTATGCTTGAGAGGGAGCTAGACTTGCATGCAATGGAGGAACTGCCTGTTCCAAAAGATGAACCTCCAGATGTGGATCAGCCACAGGAGGAGATTCATGGAGTGGAGGAGTCCACTCATGCAGAACCAAACATCAGACAAGGCATAAATCATACCACATAAGCTGAGAGACTGAAGCTTGATGTGGCACAGAATGTAGGAGTCCCTACATCACAACGCAGAAAAAGATAGTCACCTGACCAATTTACTGGATATGTGGCTCTCATGAGCAAGTGTATCGTGACAAAGCCATCTTATTTTGAAGAAGCAGTGCAGGAGCCCGCATGGGTAGATGCCATGGTGGAGGAGTATGACTCCATTTTTATAAACAGTGCTTGGGAGATTGTTCCAAGATCAGTGGGTAAATCAGTGGTAGATTCGAAATGGATCTACAAGGTAAATAAAGCTACTAATGGGAGAGTCGAGAAGTATAAGGCAAGATTTGTTGCCTGGGGCTTCTCACAAATCAAGGGGATTGATTATGAAGAAACCTTTGCACCTGTTGCACGATATTCTTCCATAAGGACCATCCTTTCTCTCTCAGCACAGATGGGTTGGCACATTCATCAGATGGATGTGAATACTACATTCCTTAATGGGATCATTGAGGAAGAGGTGTAAATTGAGCAGCCTGAAGGATTTGAGATCTTCAGCAGCGAGTCGCATGTGTGCAAGCTCAAAAGAGCGTTGTATGGGCTGAAGCAAGCACCTCGTGCTTGGTACACATGGATCAATAGCTATTTCACTGGAATTGGCTTCACCAAGAGTGAGGCAGATCCAAACCTATAACAAATTGTGGTGGAGGGTAAGCTTTTAATCATTGTTCTTTATGTTGATGATTTAATACTAACAGGTGATGAGAAGTTGATACACTCATGCAAGTCAAATCTTGCAAAGGAGTTTGAGATGAAGGATTTGGGCCTCCTTAATTTTTTCCTTGGATTGGAAATATGGCAGTGGGAAGGTGAACTGTTTGTGTGTCAAGGCAAGTATGCCCGGGAGATACTAGAGAAGTTTCACATGCAAGGCTGCAAGCCTATCGACACTCCTCTTTTAGCAAATTGCAGGAAAGAGGATTCTACATCAGCAGAGGTAGTGGATGCCACTGTTTATCGACAGTTGGTGGGTTCACTCATGTATTTAGTTAATACAATATCGACCATATGCTATGCAGTGAGCTAGCTTCCACAAACAATGGTTAAGCCTACCAAGCTCTTTTGGAAGGCAGGCAAGCATGTCCTGAGGTATCTCAGGGGAACATCTGAGTATGGATTATGGTACAGACAGACAGATGAGGTGAAGTTTCATGGCTTCATGGATGCAGATTGGGCAGGCAGCCCAACAGAAAGAAAGAGCTCATCAGGAGGGATTTTCAGTATCGGATCTACAGCAATTTCTTGGTACAGCAGGAAACAAAGATCCATGGCACTCAGTTCAATGGAAGCAGAATACATGACAGCAACTCAAGCTGCATGTGAGGCTATCTGGATGAGGAAGATCCTGGTCAGTTTGTTCGGTTCACATTTAGATCCTACAGTGATACATTGTGATAATCAGAGTTGCATTAAAATCTCGATTAATCCTGTGTTTCATGATAGATCTAAACATATTGATATCCGGTATCATCATATCAGAGATTGTGTGCAGCGGAAGATCACATCTTAGTGGTGCTCCCTCACAAGAAGATCAAAGATCGGGATGTGGATATTCTGAGAAGGCGCACCGAGCAGGGTCGAATACCATAGAGGCAGGATCGGGGTGAAGGATAATCCCTATCTTGTTGAGAGGGAGTGTTGAGATTCAACAAGATGATGAGCTTAGTGAAAATCAATCACCTTCACTAAGTGGGCCTGCGAGCTAATTTTAGGTGTAAGTCTATTTTTAGACTATGTCTATTTTTAGACATGGTGATCATATTTCAGAAGTTGCAGGATGCTATTTGTGGATGGTTGGTCAAGTTGGAAAAATAGATGAAATTCTATTTTTATAATATTGGGTGAAGTTTATTTATATATTTTCAATCTAAAAATTGAAGTGTCGATTATTATTAGCTCTTAATAATAATCCGACAATAAACATCAACTTATTCTCTTGAAGCACTTTATTTCAATATAAAGATTTGTTAAATCAGTGGGTTGAAGGAATTACGCAATTCTTAGGGTTTACTGGCGGTTCATGCATGGAGGACTCAGTTATAACTAAAGTGGAAAAGTTATGACAGAGTTGGAAGAGTAGTTCATGGATTTTTTATTCAGTTTAACTCAGTTAATGGAGTTAAACTCAGTTGAGCTAGTTGTTTCTAGTCTAACTGAATGATACACTAGTGAGAGTGGAGTGAATTAATTAGTTAATTAATTCACAAATAATAACTCACAAATCAACTGAACAAACATAGCAGTTAACTACAGTGCATGTCAGTTCCAGTGGAGACCCAGTGGAGAGATAGGTGAAAGAGCAAGATGGACTATCTGTTGTGACTATAGTGATGCATTGATTACATCACACACACATTGGAGTTTCCAATGAGGATTGCACAGTGCAAGCAAGGAAGATTCAAATTCATTCAGGGGTCTTCTTCAGCAGGGATTGCGCAGTGGAGGCAAGCTATCAGGTGGTAAGAAATCAATGCATGGATTTGCAGATTTCTTCATGTTAGTGTGTGACGATTGATTGTACTAAGAGCTTGATGTACTAAGCTTTTTATGAGATTGTTACATGATCTCCATGATACATAATATATGATAGTTGGGGTTTTCAACTTCAGGCTTTCCCATTAAACAATTGTGTTATGTGCGACTGTTTTTATTGCTTCATGTGTTTGCAATTGAGTTTTAAATTTCCGCAAAATATTAACAGTGGAAGGATTCTGTATTTAGCAAGAAGATAAATATTGTTAGATCAGGAGAATCTGTATATATACATGCATCTTTTATATAATTTCTACAATCAAAAAGATGAAAAACATAATTTTGAGCTTCAAGGTGGAAAACAAAGATGATTTTAAGGTTTCTACTGTGTCAGAAAATGTGTCAAGTTTTTAGGATCAAAAAGAACAGAAATTTCCTAACTGCCTTCCAGGGTGAAAATGTCATGTTTCATGGTGTAAATCAAGAAGTATTTGGAAGGTATCACCGTTTGATCATATTCCATACTTATCAAAAGGATTTTGTCATGACAAAATGAGAAAAACGTGATGTTGAACTCCAAGGTGAAATCCAAACAAGATTTTAAGGCTGCTGTTGTGTAAGATAAATATGTCAAGCTTCAGGAATAAAAGGAAAAGCCACTTCAATGTTTTTATGTCACCTGCAAAACAAGAGTGTTAAAGGACATAAATGATCCAAGAAGAGTCAAATTTATAACTCAAGCAAACTTGCAAAGCAAAGGTGTAAAGAACATCAGTGAAAATGAGCAAAAAGAAGAGTGAACTCCATGATCTAAGTCATCTGCAAAACAAAAATGCCAGAGAGTTAGTAAGAAAGGAAGAAAAAGTGAAAAAGACTTAAGACATTAGGAAATGGATTTCCAAAGATTAAATTTAAGTCCCAGGCATATAAAAGGTCATTTTGTTTTTCATTTGACTCATTGTTCCCTTGCAAAAGAGTTATAAGCGCTCAGGAGTGAAGAATTTCGATTTTTCAAACCAAAAATTAGTTAAGTGTTGAGGCGTTGCGCGTTCAGGTCAGCACTGCACACCTGGAATTGGGCAATATGCCCCTAGCCATTGCGCCCATGTATTTTCTTAAGGCGTTGCGTGCCTGGAAGTAGGCACTGCACACTTGGCTAGGAGGGCCTCCTACACCCTACAGACCCTCAAATCAATTCAATATTTTGAAGCTGCCTCCAAAGTTTCCTCAAGCGCTAGTGAGGGTAAGTACAGGACATCAACTCCTCATCAAGATTTTTGTTATCATTTGATTAAAGTAATGGAACCCTAAGAAGATAACTTAAATTTCATGCTTAAAAATCACTGTTTAAAACATTTCTCCATCTGCATCCCAAGAAGACCAGTGATAGCCAGAAGGGTACATTGTTGAAAGTTGTTCATTCACCTAAGGATGTGCCTGCACTCACCCAATTCCTTCATAAGCTTTGTCCCTTACACTGCAAAAACATTGACATTGCATGCCCTCCTTCATCTCAAATTTTCATCGGTGATAGGGTTTCAAAGGAAAAGTGATCAAAATGTCAAGAGAAGGTGACAGTGGTAGTGAAGGAGAAGGCCAAATGCCAAGGAGGCATCAACACAAAGGTGGAAAAATCAATAGGTTTGAACCCCTCAACACTTTATAGTTGATGGCATCTCCCATGATTGTTTCATGTTTCCAGCATGTGGGATGTTATGATTTTTGTGAAAGGGTACAGTAGGTGCAAAAACACCCTGAGCTAACTAGGATATTTATCCTTAACTTGCATGACAAACAAGTTAGCCTTGTAGGGGTCAATTTTTAGCTATCCACAGATTCTATTGCCAATGCCACAGACATACCTAGTGTAGGGGAGAAATGGTTCAAGCAAGCCAAACTTGACATGAGCTACTATGAACCCATCCTAAAGCCTAGATACAAATACAACTGTAAATACATCTTTCCTTTCTCACATTTTCTGGAGAGATATGCACCTTTGATGAGAATTATCATGAAATATTTTACATGTGAGGGAAGGTTCTCCAAGCTCTACTCCTATCACATTAGGTTGCTTATGCATTTTACTAGGTTTAGGATGTTGCACCTACCCTATTACCTCTACAGAAGCATCAAAAAATGTCCTATATTGTACATAAGAGAGATTTCCCTCAGCAAATGCAAAGCTTATTTCATCACTCTTTGATTAAGATGGTTGTGTTGCACCAATTACAGTAGAAGGGCATTCCATGGCAGGTTTTCATTGCCCATGAGGTGTTCACTAATCCACAAGGCCAATAGCACCAATATGTACCTTCATCTTCTCAGCCTCCCATCCCTCCTTCATCCTCATACCCCACTACACATCCATCACCATCTGCTCAAATTTCATCACCTCATGAATCCTCCACCTCACCATCTACTCACATTTCTTCACCTAAGGATAATGACCTCCCTTCACGACTTTCTCAAAATCCCCCACCTTCACCTCATGATACTAGTGCACCTAACAAAGAGGGAGATGACAATGAAAAATTAGAAAGTGAGGGCAGTGAGGCTAATGATAGTAAAGAAGAAAGAACGAAGGAGGAAGATATCAATAAAGATGAGCAAGATGAAGCAGAAAGCAGCAGAAATGATGATGATGATGATGATGGCAGGGGAACAAAGAGACGTGAGGACAGTGAGAATAATATCAGTGAAGAAGATGCAAATGAGAGAAATGATAATGAGCAATCTAACAGTGGTGAAGAAGGAGGAAATTAGGAGTTAGATATTAGTGAAAATGAGGAAAATGAAACAGAAAACAGCAAAAATGATGATGGAGATGATGATGGCAGTGGAACAAAGAGCCAAGATGACAGTGGAGCATATAATGATGAAACACACAGCAGTGCGGATGAGGAAGATGAAGCTGATGTAAATGAGGCAAACAGCAGTGCAAAAGAAGGCAGTGAAGAAGGAAATAGGTCAGAAAGCGAAGATGCTAGTGAAAATTTAAATGAAGAAGATGCCAATGAGTCTGAAAATAGTGATGAAGCACCTAGCATTGAGGATGATGAAAATAAGGCTGATGACAGTAAGGAGGATATCAGCAGTGAGGTAGAGGTCAGTGATAATGCAGAGAGCATGGAAATAGAAGGCAATGATGATGTTGGTGATGATGAAGCACAAATCAGTGCATCAAAGGGAGATGAGGTAGAAAATGTCAGTAATGATAATGGCATTGGGTCTAAAAGCAGTGAAGCTGATACTAGTGAAGAAGAAAGCAAAGAAGAGGATACTAGGGAAGAGGATGCCAATGAGGAAATATCAGTGAAGATGACAGCAATGATGGAAATAAGACATATGGCACTGAGATAAATAATATTGAACCTCTTCCTTTGACCTACCAAAGAGGAAATAGGCATGTGCTTGCTTCCCTCAAGAGGCAAGGGGCCATTCCTTCTACATCGACTAAGCAACTTGACAAAGGAAAAGAAAAGATCATGGATGAAAAATAAGAAGACCAGCATGAGATTGAACAAGAATTTGAACTCATTCATGTTGACAGTGATGATGAAAATGAAGCAAGGATCTCAAGCGTATTTCTCCAAAGCAAGGATTCCCAAATCAGAGACCTGCAAGCCAACCTAGGTAGGGCTAGGAATGTGATTCACTATTATGAGATTGAAAACAAGCAGCTAGAGGCACAAAAGGCCATTTATGAGTTCAGGGCAATCAGAGCCTGGAAAGAGGCTAAAATGACCAAGGTTAGGCTAGATGAGGTCTTGGGTGTTTTTGATGAGAGTGAAGATGAAGAAGGGCAATTATCTAGGAGAAGGCCAAGAACAATTGGCTTGACGAAGGCCTTAGCCAAGGAGAAGGAGAAAGAAACATCATTGGCAAAGCAACTCACTCCAAGTGAGAAAATTTCCATGGAGATATAGTATGATCGAGAACCCTGGTTAGAGAGGGCTAATATACACTTGGAGGATCAGCTGGAAAAGACAGAAAGAGACCTTGGCCTTCAGAAGAAGATGACCAAGCATTATGCCTTAAGAAACAAAATTGCAAGGGCCAAGCTCAAAAGAGCCCTTGCTAAACTTCAAGCCCTCAAGGAGGCAAAGGGCAAGAAAAACCCTGAAATCCTTGTTGATGCTTCCCTACATGCATCCCAAACACCATGAGAAAGACAATTTCAAATTTTGGCAAGTTTTTGTAAATTTTGGTTTTTGACTGATTTAAAGTGCCAAGGGCGCAGCGCCCCTGGCGTTGCGCTCTTTTTTGGGGCACTATTTTGAGTAGTGGTTTACATTTTCTGATTCATAAAGCCAAGTGTAGCATCCACACAAAATTTCAAATCACTTGGAGCAGATTTGGTCCTCCAAAAGTGCCACAAACACTCAAAAAACCACCTTTCTACCCTATTTTCAAAGTTGGCGCTGCGCCCTGAGCAGTCTTGGGATATTTAGTTTTGAGAAGGTAAATTAAGTCCAATCAGAAAACCAAAGGTATTTTTGGAAAGTAGACTTGAGAATATTTCCAATGAGCTATCATGGAGCTCATTTAGACATCGGGAAGGCCTTCAAAACTCAACTGCAATATGACCTATTTTTCTGGTGCAGGCGCTATGCCCTTGGACCTCAGTGTTGTGCCCTTGCCAAAAAAAAAAACAAAACACACTTGAAGATATTTTGGAGTTATTGAGGAGCCTCAAAGTTAGTTTTTTCCAAAGTTAGGTGTTATTTTTTATTTATTACATTAGATATTTTGTGCCTTGGGCCTTGCATGGTCTCTTTGCACAAAAATGGCATTTATGATGTATTTATGACATTTTGGAAACCCTAGTTAGGGTTTTGGTCCTCCTTGCTAGTTAAATACAACATTGAGGCCTCATTGTACATTTTGGATGATTATTAAGAAGGAAATCATATATTTGAGATTGAAGAGAAATTAGCTTTGGTTTTTGTGGATGGCTTGATTTGCTTGACCATGGAGCAGGCTCACTTGCAGGATTCATGAGCATAGTTAATGGTGATGTGTTCCTTATTCAGTATTTGTTTTCTTATGTTATCATTTTGTCTCATCTTTCCCATGCAGTAGGATAGAGATTTTAGGTTAAGAAATTTTGTTTAGAGGCACCTTAGCACTGTCTTCTTCCTATTGTTTGTGTGTTTTCCTCTACTAGGTCAAATTAGAGAATTCTTGAATGCTCTCTAGTTCCACTTAGTTTTTTTATCTCAAGAATGATTCAATGAAGCAAATTTCAAAGTAGTTTTATGGTTATCCCTGCTCTTTGATTTAACTTAAACATTGTTTTTGAGGTCTTTTACTTTGAAGTATTACTAAATAGGTTTGGTTGAACAGTTCTTTGGCTTTCCTTGCCCTTTGTTCATCTTAAATGGTTGCTTTGGAGGTCTCTATAGTTTGATTAAAGAAATTAGGAGTTCCCCACTCTTTAATATTTACTATATGTTAACTTAGATGTTTTTCTTTTCCTGAAGGTGAAATCACTAGAGGACTTACATGTTTTCTGCTCTCTATGGTTCACTGAATTGTTGCCTTGTTGTTTACTAGCTAGTGTTTAGTCAAAGAAGTTATTGGTATGCCCTGTCTTTGGTTATTTCTTCATGAATAGTGATTTTAAAGGTCATTCTTCTTAAAGCATTTTTCAAAGGATTCTTAACTGCCCTTTGCACCTACTATGTTTACAATTTGATGTTCACTTCATTCACATAAGCTTTTAGATCCATTTGACCTTGTTAGACTTGACCTGTGATACACCCTTGACCCATTGTTAAACTTTTCAAGACCTTTTGTAGACTCCATAGCCCAATGGTTTAAACTCTCTCACTCTATCTAATCTGCTTGACAACCTACCCAACCAAACAAACGAAAAAAACCTAATCAATCTAACTAGCCTAAAATCAAAACCTAAAATCTATCATGTTACACCTTTCATACAAATATAAAGAGAGCCCTCACTGAGTCCAGGAAGACTAGGTCCTAGGACTCCAAAGACTAGTTTGATGTTACCCTTGTACATTTGGTCTTGCTAGTCTAACAAATTACGGGGGAGCTAACACCTTTTTTTTTCCTCTTTTTCCATTTTTTTCTATCCTACTCTACTTGAAAAAACAAATCTCTTTCAAATATAGCAATACTTCCAATGGAGCCATGTACATATCAAGATGACAGATAAACTCATGTATGCTAAAAATTTATGCTTTGACATGTACCTGAATATGAGATACCAAATGCTTTGACTGAGATGAGATCAAGAATTGTTGAAGAAGAGTGTGTTGTCACAAATTAATAATTGTATGGAACCATATTTCAATATAGTTGTGATACCCCTAGTCCACTTGCTGATTTGGATCACCTTGGATGTCCTCTTCTATCATGACATTCAAATATTCATCTTCTTGTTCATTGTTCTCTTGAACACATGGAGGATCTGATGGTAAACATGAGGGAATATTCTTAGTCTCTGACTCTGATGTCTTCTCTCCATCAAGTGCATCCCATGAATCTTTGATCTCCTCATTTGACTCTTCTTCTTCTGGATGTTGTCCTTCAATGACATCAAGAGAATCTCGTTTTTGCAATACCTTTCCTGAACAAAGATGGATACCATTTACATAAAGAGGAGATGTTTGGAAGTGTTGTACCTCAACATTGTAAGTGGGTTGAGTTACTTATTTGTATGGGTTTGGAAATGGTGGTACATGTAGTTGAGTGGGAGTGGATCTATGAGATTGATGTGGCTGAGGTTGTGGTTGTGGTGGAGGTGGATGGTATGGATACCATGGAGTTGGGTATGGAGGATATTGAGGAAAATATTGAGGATATTGTGGATTTTTCCTATAAGGTCCTTGCCAAACTTATTGCCAATATTGGTTTTTGGGTTGAGATGGCCAAGGTTTCCAAGGGGGGAGTGTTTCCCAATTATTTTGAGATGGATTTGAATAAGCTTGAAATTGTGAAGTAGATCCTTGCATCATATCAAGTTGACTAGGCTTCCATGGTCTTCTTGGAGCTACAGAACATAGCTTCTTTGGTGATTGACTTGCTCCATTATCTTCTTGGTAAACTTCCTTAAACCTTGGTAATGATGGACAATGTTAGCGTTCTGTAATTTGCTAGAGATTGTGAGAACTAATCACATAGGCCAACATCAAACCAACTTTGGAATCCAGGACCTTGCCTTCCTAGATTCAGAGAGGACTCTCTCTATAAGATTTGTCTTTGTTTAAATAATTTTTAGGCTAGTTATGATAGTACTTGGGTTTTGGGTTTGTTTTGGATCTTGGAAGATTGATTGTATTCAATTTATTAATATCTATTGGGAAATTGAGTTAAAATATAACTGGATGGTTGCATCAATATTTCACAAAGTAAACACAGGGCAAGCTAGGAATATTTACTAGATCCCTTGGATTTATAAATAGATTTATGATAGAAATATGAATAGATTCAGCAGAACTAAAGAGAAATTAAGAATTATTTAGTTTGGCTTTTAGTGGAAAACATAATGATCGTAAAGGAAACCAGAATAAGGTACTCAAAATTAAATCATATTCAGCATGCTTTCTGGTTTACAATTAGAATTCAGATGTTTACAATGAAAGAGGACAATGAAACAATACTAACTGAAGAAAAACATCACCAATATTTAAGCCACAAGAATCCTGTGAATGGTCTGATTATTATTGATGCTCCAGCGCTTTGGAAAATCTTACAGTGCTCCAAAAGATAGTAATGATTCTGATCTCAATCAATCGACCTTTGATACTTCCAAAACTGAATTATTTGTACAAAAAATTACAATAATACAGTCTCTAACAGACCTGAAATTAAAACTCTAACTTATTACAAAATTATAGTCTCGGTGGAATGCATTGTGCAAAGCAGGTGCTGATGTAGTGAGATAGTTAGGACGTGGACCGCATTTTATTGTTGTGTTGGTAGAATGAGCATTCTTCTAGATGAATTGAATGCTATGATGGCGGATGAACTGTTGTATGAACACCCTATGTTGAACGCCTTTTGATGCCTGACTTGACCTTTCTATTGTTTTATTACCAAAAATCCTTTTGCTCCATGATTAACCCTTTTTCTTAAGAAAAATAGTGAAAACCCCATTATACCGGACCTGAAATCCTTTAGATTTTAGTTCTGAACTTTATCACATCCATAGCATAATCGCATATCGTAGATTGAATAGTTTACAACATAAAAAGGAGTTACTGGTGCGATGTGAAAAGGGAAGTGACGCGGAGAGTAGATGACATGGCTGGGAAGGAGTGGGACCGGACTGCAGCGCAGATTGCAGGTTTTGGATTTTAGTTATAAGCTGCGGGAGTTAACTTTTAAAATTTTCGAAGTGTAGGGAAGAGGGACCCACTGGCTATGAGGCAGATTTTTATGAATCGGTGAAGATTTAAAGCGGTAAGTGTTATGGATTATATATGATATATGAATATATTACAGCGACTGTAAAGTGGGGGGGGCGGAGCTTCGGAGGTGAGGACAACCTACTGCATTGCAAATTAAAATGGATAGCCTATGGGCGTTCACAAAGGTAAGTCAAATGCGATGCAATATTGTGAAATCGGCAATCGCATTATTTAGAGTTTAGTTTCAATGTGAAACATGTAAAAAGTGTGAAATGCAATGAGGGGCCCCACTTCAATCGTGATCGGGATATGGGAAGTGGAGCAAGGTAAAAGTGATGAAAAGGTAAATTTTGATGTTTTTCAAAGGAAAATGAAACAGAAAAGAAAGTGTGATAGGTATTGGGTCCCACTTCACATCGCATCGATGATTTATAAGTTTGGCATTGGATTGTTGTAACAAAACTTTGCGATGGCGATATGGGATAAGGCACAAGGGGTCCCACCAATGTTTTGAGTGGCTCTTCTTATATATATAATATGTGACATATATAACGATAAGGTCTATGGTTTATATAACATAGCTATCGATGGGTGGTGGAGCTTATAATATATCTAAAAATTTCCTATTTTTAGAGAAGTGGGTTTTGGTTTATGGGAAAAGTGGAATGTGGGGTTTTTAATGAAATGTATGGAAATATGAAAGGGGAAGGAATGAAAAGGGAAATAAATGAAGTGGGAGTGGGGGGGAAATATTCTATGGTTTAAAACTTTAGGATAAAAATTAATAATCAAAATTTAAACCATACAAATAACTTTACCATAGGCGCATTTAGACTAGCAGCCAATCATAACCTTTAAAACAAAATGAAGCTTTTCTTTTTCTTTCTTGATTCCCAACGTTTTCTTTGCCTTCTTTATTTAGAGCACCTACCACCTGACATTTTATTTCATTTTCCTCCTTTATTTAAAGAATCTACAACCTAACATTTTATTAACATGGATGCCTACAAAAATAATAATCTTCCTAACATTTTTAACTTTTTGATTTTTTGCATCCACATCCTACCTTATTATTTTGAACTTATTCAACTACTTATTGTAACTTATCAAAAAAAATGATGTTACAACACCTTCCTTGGTTCATATTAAACTATTGAACCAGTTTATTTTCTATGTAACTAATCAATCTGTCAAGATTAAACATTTTGACAAAGTATTTTTCACTACCTATTGACAAGCAATTTAAACCTAATTAAATCATAATTAAACTGTATGATTGAATTTTATTGAGCTGTTGTGGAATTTTCAACAAGCTGCACACAATTTATTTTCAGGAGTAAGCTAAACTAAGAGTAGTGGCATTTGGATGTGCAACACTTTCAGAATTCATTGTTTTTCTTCTTTTTGATGGGGTTCACATCTTATATATTTTTATTTATAACATATACCCTCTTTTGATTTTTTATGTTATCTCCTTCTTCTTTTTTTTGAAAATTATCTGCAGATTTGGAAATCATTTTACAAAGTAAATTTGACCGAAGGAATAAACTCAGTCACCTTGAGATCCTATGAAATATAGGACCCTAACAGTGGCTCCAATTGGGGATGCCACTTCCATGCATTGAAGTGTCAAGAACCTGTGATCAGTATCCTTATCCATTGGGCATCTAAGCAATCTGTAATCTGATTCCTTTTCTTCTTTCAAATATTATGATGGTATGTTGACCATGGCTTAGGGCCTTCCCTACGGGCTTCAACCTTAATCGGAAAAACATCCAATCCAATCTATGTTAACTATGATATTTACAATGATGAAAAAAGAATCTTTAGATTAAGAGAAATAATGCTTCAACATCCTGCCATTTACAGGACCACCAGGTAACTCTGTTCCATCTATATATGTGAGAAAAAATGCATTGTCACATCTAAAAACATTTATAATATATGTTCCCATCCATATATTATCAAACTTGTTCTGCTTTCCTTTGTCTTCTCTCCTTGCATCCCATTTTAAAAATTTGTCACCAATAGTAAAATCAGCTGCCTTGGTCCTTTTGTCAAATATTTTCTCGATATTTTCCTGCACAATCTATGTTTTGTAATATACCTCTTCTCTTGTTTGTTGCAACTGAATGGTTTGATGGATCCTTCTGAGTCCATCATTTGGTTCCACTTGTAACTCTTGCATCATGTTCATCACTGGTTGTGCTAGAGAATATGGAAAAACAGAATCGATTCCATAGACAAGTTGGTATGGTGACATACCAATGGACTTCTTGGTAGTAAGCCTATCAGCCCAAAGTGCAGTTAACTTATTATGCCAAGACTTTTTGTTATGCTCTAATAACTTATTGATGATGTTTACCAACTCTTATTGGATGGTTCAGCCACTACATTACATTGTGGGTAATATGATGTTGAATGTCCTAAAGAATATGATATTTATCGTAGAACTCAACCATATTTTTGGACATAAAAGTTGTTGCATTGTCAGTGATGATTTTTCTTGGGCAGCAAAATCTGGATAGGATATTGATCTCCAAGAATTTGGTAATAACAGCATCAGTGGCATTTCTAGAAGGTATGAATTCTATCCACTTGGTGAAGTAATCTGTAGTTGTTAAAATCCACTTTTGTTGGGCAGAGGAAGGAGGATGTATTTCACCTATGAAATCAAAACCCCATTGTTGGAATGGGATTGCAACAGAAATGGGTTTGAGAGGCAAGGGTAGGAGCTTCTTTTTACCTTCAAAGATTTGACAGTTATGGCAATTAGTGACTTTCTTGTGGACATCAGAAAATAGGGTGGGCCAGTAAAAACCAACCCTGAGAATCTTATTAGCAGTAGTCTTCCAATATAGGTGGCCACCACAGTCTCCCTCGTGAAAATCATTCATAATATTGTCTGCATCATTCTTCAAAAAACATTTTAGTAATAGGCCAATAGAATCTTTCCAATAAAGGATATTATCAATGATGCAAAATTTTACTACTTTATTTTCATAAATCTAGCTCTAGTTTTTGTAAGACCAAGAGGATCATTTAAATTGAATAATACATAAATCAGGTCTGCATACCAGGGAAATTTTAAAAATTCTTCATTGATTTGTGGATTTTCCTACTCCTCTTGATCATCCAAAGTTGCTACAAAATTTTTGTCCAGAGATTGAAAATTGGACTCAACCATAAGCTGTGCAAGTCCTTTCCCTTTAATTAGTTCGGGTAGATTTTATTTCCAGATCATACTCTAAAATTACTGCAATCCATTTTCCTCTTTTTCCATCTAGTCCATTCTGCGTTAAAATATCTTTTACCATAGCATTAGGTACATAAGAAATTATATGTGAATGCAGAATATAAACTCTAAAATATTTAATTGCTTAGACTAGTGCAAAGGCCTATTTTTCCATGATGTTATACTTGAGAGAAGAATCTCTTAAAGCTTTGTTGAAGAAAGCTATTGGTTGCTCAAGTCCTTCACTGTTTTTCTGCAGTAAAACAACTACAAAAGTGTGCTCTGAAGCAAAAGAAATATTATAAAATCTTGATTGTAAAATCTTTAGTGAAATCTAGACTGATCAACACTGGTGCTTTAGTTAATGCCTATTTTACCATGTCAAAAGATTGCCTAGCTTCTATACTCCATTTGATTTTAGAATATTTATTGAGCATATTGGTTATGTTTCTAAGAAGTTCAGTAAGATTAGGGATAAATCTTCTCAAAAAAAAAAAATTTCCCTGTGAATGATTGAAGTTCTTTAATGTTTCTTGGGGTTTGGATCTTTAGGATTGCTTCAATTCTCTTAGGGTTAATTCTAAATCCATATTTTGATATGATATTTCCTAAAAGTTTACCTTCTTCTAGACCAAATAGTGTTTTCTTAGGATTTAAATATATGCCAAATTTCCTGTAGTTCTCAAAGACTTGTCTCAAATTTCCTGTAGTCCTTCATCAGAATTTGAATACACAGTTACATCATCCAGATAGACTAAAATAAAGAGGCCAATGTCTTCTGGAAAGGCAATGTCCATTTCTCTTTGGAACGTGGCCCCAGTATTCATCAGCCCAAAAGGAATTTTCACATACATGAAAGAGCCCCATGCAGTGGTAAAAGTTGTTTTATCTTGATCTTCTGGATCAACCAAGACTTGGTTATAGCCAGAGAAACCATGTAGTAATGATATCCTAGTTGATCCTATCACCTTTTGTAAGATATGGTCCATTTTTGGTAAGGGATAGTTATCTTTTTTGCAAATTTTTGGGTATCAAAACTGTATACTTTTCTCTCCCATTTTCACCCACCTTTCTATCTCTTTGCATCATTAATTGTTCTAAAACACAGGAGGTAAACCCCTTCCCACTATCTTACATGGAATATTTGATTAATGAAGTAATAGTCATGGAGGCTTTACCTTTGCAAATATTAACTCTAGTATTTTCACAGATTTTGCAAAAGTAAAGGGATTACAGTTGCGAGCCACAGAGAAACTCCTAATTCCCAGTGTTATCTCAACCTGCTGCAACAGTGAAATAGACTCTGTCTTACCCCAACACTATTTCAAGATTTTCATGGTTTCCTTTTGGCAACTAGTTTGTTGTTGTAACATATGTATAATTGCAGATATTTAGTTGTTGGAGGAAATCTACGATTTCCTGAACATTTGTATAAAGAGGGCCTTAGGGCTATGAATCAGGGTGAAGCAAGAAGAGACATATTTTGTAACATAAGCATTTTCAATTAATTGAATACACGGTGTTTTGTTGTCCCATCTGTAAGCTGTGAGTTTGTCGCAACCCTGATCAAAGATTTGGGCCCACTCTTCTGATCAGGTGATGCGTTATCTTTCTTTTGTTGATTTCATATTTTAGTTTGATCTTGTAACTGTTGTTCCAGTGTAATTATGTAATTGTTGTGAATACATTTTTAATTCTATAATCCATCTTAGTTTTTTTTATAGTACTTTGCTTGTTTTCATTAATTAAAGCATGTGATTTAATAGCAGATTATGTCATTGCTCTTTCATATACTGTGCGCATTAGTATTGAAATAGCTAACGCACTCGGGTTAATAATTTATATGGAAAAATGGTTTGAATATTGTTCACATCTGGACACCAACATTTTAGCATTTTTGTCGAGGAAGGCTAACAAGGTGCAAGAACATGACATGCAATTGATCTAAGGGTCGACCTCTCGCCTTGGGGAGGGAATTTATTTCCCCTCTCCAAGTCCTGGGCGTAGTGCTCTATTTTCTTTTTTTTCCATTGTTTTTTTTTTGAACTGATCTCTCGTCTTCAGGAGGGAATTCATTACCCTAATCCAAGTCCTGAGCGGAGTGTGTTTTTTTTCTTTGTTTTGCTTTTTCATTAGAACCGATCTCTCGTCTTGGGGAGGGAATCCATTACCTTGCTCTAAGTCTTGAGCATAGCATTCAGCTTTTCTACTTTTTCATTATTTTTCTAAAAGGGCCAACTTCTCGTTGATTTTCTTTTAGTTTATTTGATTTTTTGTTTGAACCTACTCTCTCGTCCTAGGGAGGAAGCTATTTGTCCTTCTCCAAGTCCTGAGCTCTTTTGTTATTTTAGTGAATTATTCCCACCAATTGTATGAACAAAGATCTAAATAAGAGGGGAAGATGATCTGGGAAGGAAGACATATATCCAGGAGATCATCGCAAAGTCTAAATTTGAAGCATCTTCTCATGCTGCTGTCAGGGTAAGGGTGCAAACGAAGTTCGAAGGGCAGTCATTTGAGAAGCTAGTATCATCCACGGTACGACAGGAAACCCTTTCGACAATGAAAGGAGGAATAAATAAAGTATCGGTGGAGGAGATATCCCTGCTGTTAGCAGAAGGGGAAGAAATAGCAAGCAGAGGGTCGAAAGAATTGAGAAATTCCAATTGGGAAGAAGAACCTCTGAAATGGATTTCGTCACCACGAGACCAAGGGAGTGTTGTGAAGCCTCCTACAGTTGAATTAAGAAATTCCGATTTGGAAAGAGAGTTCCTAGAGGATTTTTCGTCACCACGAGACCAGCGGAGTGTTGTGAAACCTCCTACAGTCGAATCACTCCAAGTACCAATCGCAGAACCAGTTGAAATCCTGGGTGAGTATTGGAGGATATTTATGGCACGTACAATTTATTCTATTGATTTTCCAATTGGAAACATTATAGGTGATGCACCGATGAAGCCCATTCCTTTAACGGCTCTGCCTAATTTTCATGGGCTTTCTTTAGAAGACCCAAATACATTCCTCTTCAAAATTGACATTGTCTTTTGAGGGTATGATTATATCGTCGATGCTCAGAAGCTAAAAATATTTCCTGTTACTTTAAAGGGGACAGCCCTGTGATGGTTCATGGGTTTAGGAGGAAAGACTATTTCCTCATGGGATGTGATGAAAGAAGTCTTTTTGGAAAAATACTAGGACTACTGTAAATCGTGTGACATCAAGGAGGAGATTTTTAAGTTTGCACATAAGGAGGATGAGAACATGGAAGATTGTGTGGAATGATTCAAATATATATTGCAGAGATCAAGCCATAGTGACCTGGATAAAGATATCATGAATATCACCCTTCTCTGAGCACTGAGGGAAGAGTCCCTAAAACTTTTGAACATAGTAGGAAAGGGGGATGTTTCTAAAGAAGAATTCAACACCATATGTGAGTTGTGCATTCAGTGTTCACGAGGGGTTGCAAGAAGTGGACAAGTAATTCGGTCATTAAAAACTTCTGGTGGAGGGGTTACAAAGGTAGAAATCGGAAACCTACTAGATAACCTAAGGACTAATATCCTAAGCACATTATCCGCCCAGATGGACACTCTACAAGCAAAACAAAAATAGATAGAGTTGAAGAAGACTATAACTATATTCTGCCTACAGTGCAGAAAGAAGGATCTGTTGAAATAATGCCCATTAAACATAGTGGAAGCCTGCGCAATCTATGAACAGACTCATGTGACTAGCTCGTGCCCTTCCTTTCCAGGACTGAAGGCAGTTTTTCAAGGGGCAAGTGAATAAAATTTGGTAGATCAAATGTACTTCATGGGGCCGAAAAAGCCATGGAAACCTCGACCACCACCTATGAATCCATGTATGCCTTAGGACGCATCTTAGTATTTTAAATATTTAATATGGGTCCCCAGTCTGTACCTTTTTCACCTATGTGGTCTCAGTATCAATATCCCCCTTAGCAACAATGGGTTCCCCATGTTAGTGTCGGTATCTTCATCCCTCCGTCAGTGATCAAATTCTCTTGTTGCATTGCATATTAGGTGTCGCGCTCAGTCAGTTGCATTCCATTAGGAGCATGGATCATCTGACGGAAGTGGCTTGTTGTACATTTTCCCTCATGTCCTTTACCTGCTGGCCCATTTCCATTCATCAAGATTATCTGCAGTCACTTTTTGTCTTTAAATTTCCAAGAGTCATTTCTAGGGTTTCAGTTTCATTAGGTCTAGGGTTTCATCAAAAAGGTCTTCAAAATTTCCAATAACGGTCAGCAGGCACATGAGGAGGTTGAATAAATTTCCAGTACCAATAAATTTCATAATCGCATGCTCAGAAATGTATTTTTCCTCAAAACCCTGTTTTGACGAAAAACATAGTATTTTAGGTTTTTATGTATAAATTTGATGTAATTTCAGTTCTCTCATATGTAAATAACTTCAATGGCAACCCTGTTCACCTTGCCAAGCTTCAGCAGCTCCATCCCCTGCAAGGCATACAAAAAATCAAATCATTCAGTTCATCAAAGGAAAAAATAAAGTAAACTGCCCAAAAAACAGAGTTTAAAAGTAAGTCTCAATGCAAACATTACAAAAGTGGGTTTTATGAATGAAAAATCAAAATCTCTTGTATATAAGTCATTTTTCATGATTCAAAGAGCTCATTTGCATTCAAATAAGAAATATTGAGCAAGAGAAGGTGAAGTTGAAAAAAGGGAGCAAAATTGCAGCAAAACTGTGCAAGTTCATGGGCACAGCGCATTCGGTGAGAGGCACAGCACATACAAGTGGCGCGACGCATTGGGCCGGCCTCCACAATGTAAAAAATACACTGGCGCGACGAATATAACAGGCGCGGCACATAGAGATGCAAGCCCGATTTCACCTTAAACTCCCTCAAATTTCCAAATTTGCTCAATCCTATGGTGTGCAAGTAAGGCTAGAGTTCTTCCCTTGCTAGTGAAAGAGTTTTTCTTAGAATTTATGGTGGTTTAGTGTGTAAAATCTCAAACCCTACCTCTTTGCAATTTTGCTCAAAAAAAATTTCCTAGGGTTTGGATTTATGTTTTTTGCTACCAAGTCTATTCCATCACTCCCTTACTCTTTGACTCCATTTATTTTTCAGTTTCATCCACTCATTCCTTAATTTCCATATTCCTAAAAAATCATTCACCCCTATCCCCAATTCCCATTTTCCCAAATCCTAACTACAAAATCCCCAAACCCTAATTGATCTCCCTAAGTTTACATACTATTCCCTAAACCCCCTAATTCCCAAAAAACTTGTCATAACATTCCCAAAACCCCTCATACCCTCTCCCTCCACAGTCCCTCATACATTCTTACCCTTGGTGGTAGAAAACTAAAAACACCATAAATATCTTCATACTCATCAAGAAAACTCACACATTAGCAAACATGGAGTCTGATCCTTTATATGACCGAGATGAAGAGACACACAGTGACACTCCTACAGAAATGCATGCACCAAGGAGACCTCACAAGGGTGGCAAACATATACGAGAGGAGCCTACTTCACTTGCCGAGCTACAGGCCTGCCCTCTCGCTATCACATGCTTCCAACACCAATCCTGTTATCAGTTCTGTGAGATGGCTGATAGAGTCCAGTACCATCATGAGTTGGTCAGGTTGTTTGTGCTTCATCTACATAATGGCCAAGTTGAAGAAGGTATCAAAGAGGCGAAAAGAGCATGATAGACTTCAGATATTGGCTGAGGCTTCCTTGGCTCAACACAGCTCTTAAGGGAGGACACTCAGCCCAAATTTCAAAAAAATTGGGACACTTTTTGTAATTTTTGAATTTTTGGCTCAAAAAACAGAGTTTTCTGCCCAATGTGCCGCGCCACCTGGTGCTCGCTTTTGATGGGGTACTCCTTTTGATGAAAACCCAACATTTTTGGATTTTTCATGAAAAAATATGCATGCTCACAAATGGCCAAGAAATTTTGACAAGTTTTGAGCCCCCAAAAAGGTCAAAAACACCCCAAAAATGACCTTTCTGCCCCTTTTTGGACACACAGGAAGAAGTGTTGGGAGAACTCAGTTTTGGAGGGGAAAATGGAGGCCAAATTCAAAAATTCTACTTGTTCTGGAAATTAGATAGACAGACCTTTACAACAAGCACACTTGGAGCAAATTTGGACACCGAGAAGGGCTCCAAAAGCAGCTAAAAAAAGGCATTATGCATAGGGAAATCAGCGTGGCGCATTGGATGAATTTTGCTCATTTTGGCCAAAAAACTCTATTTTTCGCCTAGTTTCTTCACAGTTTGACTTTTCTCCTTCTAATTGTCAAACTCATGATGTAATTCAATGTGACATGATGGATTTTGATGTAATTATGCTAAATTTTCACTGATAGAGGTAGATTCATCCATGAAAAGGTAGTTTGCAACTGAATGAATCAGTTCCCTAGTTTTTAGAGGCAAGTTGTTCCACTGCCTACTTTTTAGTTCTCAGTTTCAAATTTGTTGGAACAGCTTCTAAACTCATGAGCTCGACCCCTAGAGGCTAGGATGAGTTTTTTTTTGCCTATATCTTATGTTTTTTCAGTCATTAGCATGGTTGGATTTTTGAGAAAGCTTGGAGCTTATTGTATACTTATTTCAGCAGTTTGGCTAAGGAATAGACCAGTGGTTTGCAGCACTTTATGGGATTCATGTGGCATCTTGCTTTGGTATTGTGTCTTCCTCTGTAATTTTAAGTCTACATGTGTTTTATGTATGCCATATCTCTCTTTATTTCATCTTAACTAAATCAAACAAAGATAAAAGTAGAATACATTGAACGTGTAGTGCTCTACCTAGGGTTTACTTAGTTATCTATGTTTTCGGCTGATTGAAAAGGATCCCTGAGTTCTTCATTCCCTTTTCAACTCCTCATCTGTCTAAACCTTTCCATTTCACTCAATTTGAAGTACCAAATCACTTGCCTACCTTGCCCCATAGAGATCTCTACAAAACTGAGCCTCATTCCCCAAACCCAAATCTGCCTTTCCATTTGAGCCAACAAAACCTCATTAAATTCAATCAAAATCTTTTTCACACATACCTAGCCTAAAATTAGTCTTCACATCAAGTCATCTCAAGCCTCATTGATCATTTTTTGCTGAGATTGACAAGGAGAGAGCCCTCTCCCGACCTGGCAGGGCTAGCTACCAGGTTAAGCATGGTTTGATGTTACCCTAAATCCTGCCTTTCTCAGCCTGAGGCAGATTTAGGCCCTAACACCCCATATCAGTTCAAACCCCTCATGGAATCAGAATTGGCGTGGACCCTCTCCTACTGGGCAATTTCCCCAATCCATGCCTCAACAGCGACTTCAATTTCCCTCCAATGTACCTCCAGGAAACCCAGCCCTTCGACCCCAGCTTCCTATCTAGCCCAATCTGAATCCTAATAATAACGGGGTCCAACAAACCGACACTCTTAACCTTCCATCTTATATCATTTCTACCGCAGGACTTAATGAAATAAACTTACGATCTAGGAGGGTAGTAAATGCTCCCACTTCACCTATTAGCATAGAAAAAATTGAGAGTACAGTTATAGAACCAAAATAGAGGACATTTGGGGATAAACCAGACACCTCCCCAACTTTTTCTTAGCCAGGGTTTTCCAATCACTCCACCATATCCTGAAAGACTGACCTTGAATAAACAAAACCCTCAAGCAAAGTTTGACTTCCTAGGGGAATTGCAAAATCTTTTTGTCAAAATACCCCTGCTCCAGGCTATGAGGGATGTACCTATATATGAAAAAACTCTCAAAGATTACTGCTCTAAGAAACCTAGGAAGAAACCAAGGGATCCGTTAACCATTCATGTGATGGGTAGACTGTCTGAAATCATGCTAGGAAATACTATGCATGTAAAATATGGGGATCTGGGAAACCCAATTCTAACAGTAAAAATCAATGGGGTTGAAATCCCAAATGTGCTGGTAGATATGGGTGTTGCTATCAATATTATTACCTCCAAAACAATGAATGCATTAGGTCTTGAGAAAATTAAGCCAACCCCTACTATATTTTAATTACCAGATAGGTCTATAATTAAACTGGTAGGGAAATTGGAAGATGTGACTATTTTGGTGGATTCATGGCATTATCCTATGGACCTCCTTGTATTACAGACTTGATCCTCAATTGGTGGTCATCCATTGATCTTGGGAAGACATTGGCTCGCAACTGCAGACGTGATCTGGATTTATGCAGGAATGCAATAAAATATAGAAATAAACATAAACACAGAGATGCAGCGGAAATAATGCTTCATTTCATTAATATCAAATGAGTGAAATATGCTTACAGAAATAATGGAAATAAAAATAGCTAGGGTGTTGGTAGCGTATCTCTAAGAAGAGATGTGGTGGCTACAGACCTCTAAACTATGTTACAATGAGGTTCAAAGGCCTATTTATTGTTGAGAAACAATGTAAAACCCAAAAATTCCAAAAACCTAACCTTAGGAGATGAAGCGCCAAAATTGTGGGCCTCGTTTGGGTAAATTGGTGTTTCAACTTCCTGGGGACGTAACTTTGGCATCCGATCTCCGTTCGATGTGCTCAATAGCTCGTTAGAAAGATCTATCCAAGGAGTACAACTTTCGGTGTGAGCAACATTAGTCCATGGAGCCATGTTGCTCTCGGTTTTCCCAAAAAATGTCGTTTAGGGCCACAAAACGGCTCCGGAAGTTTTGGACCTGAAAAACTGCTAAAAATAGTAAGTTGTGTTGCAACTTAAAAACTGAAAGAACTAGTGGTGGAGGTTCAAATGGAATAGGTGGGTGGCCACCAATATCCACCTGGATCATTAAGGCCCCAAAACGGCTCCGGGAGTGCAGGACCCGAAAACCTGCTAAAAATAGTAAGTTGTGCTGAATATGAAAAGCGGAAAGAGTTGATGGTTCGGGTCCAAATGGAATAGGTGGGTGGCCACCAATATCCTCCTAGATCATTCCTCCATCCTTAGGAAGCAATGTTCCCCATTAAGTTGAGATCCTCCATGAGATGAGGCAAATTCTGTTGAACTAGGTATTAGATTTGTTGAAGATATCATGGACCTGCGGGAGGACATGCTGGATGTGTTTAGTAAATTTGGTTCCTTTATCAGCCTCAGACAATACATGTGTGGATTCTGTATGTGTAGTTTCGGGAGGTATGGCCACATCAGGCGGCGATGTGTTGGGGATCAGATCAATGGAGTGTTTGTCATGACAGTGTAGAGGAACCTTTGTGAGTGAGGAGAAAATGTCCTTGTATTCCTCCATGACTTTGTCCATCTACTGTAGCCATGCAGGGGAGCCCTGTTTCGAGGTTGTGGCCACAATATTCTTCTTTCCCTGTGAGCGAGTTTTAAGGAAAATAAATTTCCTAGTTTGGGAAACAATCTTACTGTGTTGTTTTGCAGTAGTCAAAGAGATGATAGGAGGCGGTACTACCTCTGGTATCCTGTACAAGTTATTTCCCAAAGTAATAACAATAGAACGAGGCCTAAACTCATACACAGCATGCCACCTCCACAAGTATGGTTGACCCAATAATACATCAGCTACATCAAGAGGAGCAACATCACATAATACCTCATCTGTGAATGGCTTGATGTTGTACGGAAGGCGAAACTGTTTGCAGATGTGGAGATCTCTCCCTGGGTGAAGCCAGCCAATAGTATATGGTTGCGGGTGTACTATGGTCGATAGGCCAAGCCACTTCATGACCTCTGCTGAAATTACGTTCTTTTGGCTTCCGCTATCGACAAGGAATTGCAGTGGAGAACCGTTCACCCACATCTGCGAATGGAAGAGGTGCTCCCCCTCCTCTTGATCCTCAGGATCCTCCCTCTGGATCTTGGTGGTGGCAACAATCGCACTGAGATCTGCATCAATGATTTGCTTCCCTTTGTCATTGCCTTTGTCTGGTTCTGACTCAAGGTCAGAAAATGCATCTAATTCGGGTGCCTTTAGTTCGACCACCAACGACTATTTGGCCCGACACTCATTTGTGCTATGAGTGGGGCTATTATGAAATTCACACCACTTCCCTGTGTCCTTCTTTGGATTTGTGGTGTTGTTATGAATCGCACCACTTTGGCCTTCCCCCTTGTTCTTTGGTTCGAGGGCACCTTTCCCTAGCTTCGGATTTGCAGATCCAAAATCTCGCTTATTCTGATTAAATTTCTGCTCGATCTTGGCGGCATAGCGATATGTCGTGCCAAGCGATGTAATGTCGAGGAACTCCATTTCCTCCTAAATGTGTTTGTCCAAACAGTCACGGTACTTTAGCACCAAATCTCTCTCTGAATCTTTAATACCCAAATTTGTACACATGGTATGGAACAAATTCGTCAGTTCGTGCACATCTTGATCCCTTTGCTGCCGTAGCGTGGTCCACTGTAAGTATTTGTCCACATAGCTCCCCATGGGGTAATATTGTTCCTTGATGCCATCTCGGAACGAATTCCAAGTGGGTGTGGCCGAGAAAAAAAAGGTTTCCCCTTCGTCATCTTTCTCACAGTAGGTTTCCCACCAGTCTTTGACATGGGGAGCGGCTTTGAGGAGCACAAAAATAATGTTTTCTTGGTCGGAGAAATCATGGACCGAGAAATACCCTTCTAGCAAATTTAACCATCTATCTATGGCGTCTGCATCTATCTGGCCTTCAAATCAAGAATTTCAAATTTTAAATGTACCTTGAAGGGAGTGGAAACTCCAGAGTGGTGGTTGGATGCAAATGCGCCATAGGTGGGAAGTCATTGAAGGATCTGAGCAAAGGTATCCATCATTGCGTTCCTTTGGTTCTTGAGGGCCACCTCAAGAAATATTTTGATAAGATATCCTACTCCCTCGTTTTTCTTTTCTTTGCCATGGAAGTTCATTAGGGTTTACGAGGCTAATATTGCAAGGGTTCAACTAGATCGAGCCCTAACTCCTTATACCCTGACCGCGTTGGGAATATGCAAAGAAAAACAGAGAAAGAGCAGACCGCTCTGATACCACTGATCCGGGTTTATGCAAAAACGCAATAAAATATAGAAATAGACATAAACACAGTGATGCAGCAGAAATAATGCTTCATTTCATTAATATCAAATGACTGAAATATGCTTATAGACATAATGGAAATAAAAATAGCTAGGGTTCTAGTAGTGTATATCTGAGAAGAGATGTGGCAGCTACAGACGTCTGAACTGTGTTACAATGAGGCTCAAAGGCCTATTTATTGTTGAGAAATAATGTAAAACCTAAAACGTCCAAAAACCTAACCCTACGAGATGAAGTGCCAAAACTGTGGGCCCCATTTGGGTAAATTGGTGTTTCAACTTCCCGGTGACGTAACTTTGGCATATGATCTCTGTTTGATGCGCTCAATAGCTTGTTAGAAAGATCTATCCGAGGAGTACAACTTTCGGTGTTTAGACTATCTCAAAATGGCTGCGAGGAATTTAGTTAGAAAAGCGCTGCTAAAGTAGTAAGTTGTGTTGCAACTTAAAAACTGAAAGAACTGATGGTGGAGGTTCAAATGGAATAGGTGGGTGGCCACTGATATCCAACTGGATTAAGACACCTACATAGGATGTCGATCTGGGCATATGATTATATCAAATGGGATGATTACAAAGAAGCTTATTCTCTACCCTCCTGCAAAACCTAGCCCATCTGAAAAACTATTAGCCAAACAGAAACCTCTACCAGTAGAAGAGCCTAAACCTGAAATTGAAGAATTTAGACCAATCCTCACCATTGGGTAGGCCCTGCAATTCAAAACAGAAACTGAGGATGATACCATTAACACTTGTATTAATGACCCGAGTTATGTTTCCAATTCAACTTGTCAAATTTTAGAAACTACTATGAGATGTGAGGCACAAGAAAATATTGAACCAGAAGATGAAATTAAAGATATTCCTGTAACTTCATCCTAGGATAGTATTCCAATTGAAATTAAACCAAGGAAAACACTTAATATAAACCCAAATTTGTCAGAATCCCAGAGAAAGCATCTTCTAAAAGTCCTTCCAGACCATCAGGAAGCTTTTGCCTGGGATTATACCGAAATGAAGGGAATCCCTGCTAATTTATGTACTCATCATATTTATATTAAGGAAGACTGTCACCCTGTGAGATAGCCCCAATGGAGAATGAATCCTGCTCTAAATAACATTGTCAAAGAAGAATTAAATAAATTATTGGATGCACGTTTCATTTACCCCATTTTGGATAGCCAATGGGTATCTCCGCTATTTATTGTTCCCAAAAAGAATGGTAAATGGCAGATCTATGTAGATTACAGGGAGCTAAACAATGCAACTCAAAAATACTATTTCCCATTGCCATTCATTAACCAATTCCTAGACACCTTGGCTGGGAAGAAGTTCTTTTCCTTCCTAGACGGGTTCAGTGGTTATAACCAGATCCATATAGCCCCAAAAGACTAGGATAAAACAACTTTCACATGCTCATGGGGGAGCTTTGCATACAGGGTCCCCCCATTTGGCCTGTGTAATGCTCCTGCAACCTTCCAGAGGGTAATCTTGGGAATTTTCTTTGATTTAGTCGAAGACAGTGTTGAATTCTATATGAATGATTTTACTACATATGGAAACTCATTTGAAGAGGGATTGGAAAATCTGGAAAAAGTACTCAAAAGATGTAAGCAGACCCATGTATCTCTGAGTACAGTCAAATTCCATATAATGAGGGAAGAAGGAATAGTATTGGGAAATTTTCTCTCAGCTGTTGGAATTCAAGTTGATCCAGCCAAAGTAGAGGTAATATTGCACTTCCTGGTACCCAAGACACCCGCACAGGTACGTAGTTTTATTGGTTGTGCTGGTTATTACAGACACTTTATAGAAAATTTGGATAAAATAGCACATCCACTTTTATATATTCTAACAAAAGATGCAGAATTCTTGTGGACTGAAGACTATGAAGTAGCTTTCACGAAAATTAAGGGACTAGTTTGCAAGGCTCCAATCCTTCGAGGACCTGACTGGGCTTTACCATTTCACATACATGTTGATGCTTCTCAAACAACAGTAGGAGTAGTTTTAGGACATCAAGTAGAAAAAACACCGTATGCAACTTACTATGTCAGTAAGAACTTAATTCCTGCTGAATTGAATTACACGGTGACGGAAAAATAATTCCTGGCTATCATATATGCTATCAACAAGTTTTGGCACTACATCACTGGGTATCCTACTTTTGTGCAATCTAAACATGCAGCAATAAGGTATTTGATGAATAAACCTATCACTCCTGGCTGCATTACAAGATGGTTGCTATTGCTTCAGGATTTTGATATCACAATAGTAGATAAACCAGGAAAAAATAGTGTCGTTGTTTATGTTTTGTCTAGAATGGATAACAATGATGAATGTACACCTATAGAATATAGTTTTCCTGATGAGCATCTTTTTGCAATTTCTTCTAACCCTCCCTGGTATGCAGATATTGCTAACTATCTTGCTACGGGGAAGGTGCCTCATCATTTTTCATACAGGGAACAACGAAATATTATTCATTATAGTGCTCGATATTCTTGGATGGCAAGGTACCTCTTTCATACAGGAATAGATAAGAAGATTCGGCCTTGTGTATCTGAGGATGATATTTCTGAAGTATTGAAGGTTTCCCATGATGGCCCTTATGGAGGGAATTTTGCAGATAAAAGAATAGGCCATAAGGTGCTACAAATGGGATATTACTAGCCTTCTATCTTTCGGGATGCTCAAAATTATGTCCGAAGGTGTGATAGTTGCCAATGCATGGGGCGGCCAGGTTGAGCTGATGAAATTCCCTTGCAGCCACGGGTAGTCCTCGAACCTTTTGAGAAATGGGCTATCAACTTTGTTGGACCCTTCAACCCACCCTCCCAACAAAAGGTTCAAATTTTGGTTTGCAATGATTATGTGACTAAGTGGTTAGAAGCCAAAGCTGTTGCGAAAGCAACAAAGCGGGTGGTTTCAGATTTTTTATTTGAAGAAATTTTTGCTCGTTACGGTACTTCAAGAGAGATTGTTTCAGATGGAGGAGCACAATTTACATCACACATGATAGCAAAGCTTATGCAGAAATATGGGGTCAAGCACAGGGTGACATCTCCATACCACCCCCAAGCGAATGGACAAGTGGAAAGCACAAACAAGACATTGGAAAATATCCTGACAAAAATTGTGGCATACCATCATCGAGATTGGGCTCAAAAGTTGCATGAAGCTCTCTGGGCATACATAACAACATGGCGGAACAAAATTGGTTTTCACCATTTGGGTTGGTTTATGGGAAATCCCCATTATTTCCAATATAATTTGAAATCAGTATGCTCAGAATAGCTCTTGAAGTTGGTTTGGACATGTCAGATGCCTAGAAACACCGACTGGCCCAGCTTAATGAACTGGATGAAATCCTTTCAATGGTTTTCCAGAGGACTACTGCTATTCAAAAACAGAGGATCAAATGGCACGATAATTTTATCAAAAACAAGGTGTTTCATAAGGGAGACTGGGCATTACTTTATGACTCTCGTTTTAAGGATTTTAAGGGAAAGCTTTGTACTCGTTGAATGGGACCTTACGAGGTGGACGTTGTATTTGATAATGGAATAGTCAGGCTAGTCACAATTGATGATACATGTGTTTCATTCATAGAAAATGGACATCGCCTGAGATCATACCATTGCCCATCCTCTAAGGATGCTTTCATCAAACATCTCTTCGAGAAATATGGTTTTTGCTCATATTCAAAAAGTGATGCCCCCGCTGATCACTGCCATCAATGCATTGCGTGCACAAGTGGAGACCCCACCACTGCAGTGACTTGGGACGAGTCACAAGATTGTGTTGGGGGACAGTTGGAACAGGGTCTCCCGCAAGCTGCGAAACTGATCCATTTTATATATTTTTTATTATATTTAGTCTAACACATGGATTTTGGGGTGGGTCAAAGCCCCTAATGCATTGTAAATGGGTCAAGGGTAGACCAAGAGTCTGCAAACCATGGTTTGCGGACCATTGGATGCGTAAGCTAAAATAGTATAAGTATTTGAACCTTTTTGAGTTGTAGGACAGACGGAGAATAGAGATTGATGCTAAGGGCGAACTGATAGATCTGGTTAGGGTTGTTGGGGAAGGACTCCTGCTGCTGTGTGCGCAGAGATTCTCTGTCCTGCTGTGTGTGGACCCAGTTGTTGTGTGCATAGGTTGGGTTTTGGGGTATTCTATGAACATACTTGTGTTACTTATTTATGCTGCGATCTGGATCTGTTCTGTTGCACTTCATGCAAAAATATTTGGAATAGCTGCGTTATTGTTATATAAGTTCATGATCTGCTGATTACTGTGAATATCATTGTTGTTGCGCACATGGATGCAAAGGGAATCTATAGATCTAGGCTCTATGATATAGAATCTGGTCACTATAATGTTGAACGCAGCTCTACTTGACTTACCTACCCTCTCCTAGGGTGCGGAAACTTGGTTCCAGCACCCACCCATACTACTTCGGGTGAGACTTGCGCAGGTCATTGTCGAAAGGGCCAGTAGTATAGGGGTTTGTTGGCAAACCTTGAACCTCCGAACCTGGGTAAGGACCCCTCGAGCCAACACATTTGAAGGTTATCAACACAAAGAACTCTTCCTCTGCATTCTCGCTCTATATATATATATATATATATATATATATATATATATATATATATATATATATATATATATATATATATATTCCAAAATATATATATATATATATATATATATATATATATTAATAAATATTGTTACTATTTATTTTGTTGTCTTTTTGCAGGAGCTACTACTAAGGATTAATGTTTTAAAGCTCAAAAAAATTTCTAAGTATCGATGTTGTCACTCCTTGGATGCGGCTACTCATAATGATGTTACTCGGTTGCTGCTACTCATGATGTTGTTACTCGGTTGTTGCTACTCATGATGCTATTACTCGGTTGCTGCTACTCATGTTGTTGTTACTCCTTGATTGCTACTACTCGATGATGTTACTCCTTGGTTGTTGCTATTCACGATGTTGTTACTCCAGATGATACTACTCTGAATGTTGCTACTCGTCATTTTGTTACTCCGGATGCTGCTACTCGCACTGTTGTTACTTCAGATGTTGCTACTCCATATCCTGCTACTCATCATGTCGTTACTTCAGATACTGCTACTCGCACTGTTGTTACTCTAGATGTTGTTACTCCAGATGTTGTTACTCCGGACGTTGATACTCGCACTCGTGTTACTCCAGATGCTGTTACTCTAGATGTTGTTACTCTGGATGCTGCTACTCATACTTTTTTTACTCCATATTCTATTACTCCATATGTTTTTACTCTAAATGTCGCTACTCGCATTGTTGTTACTCCATCCACATCATTATTGTGCGTCATTCTACCAACTGTCACTTCCTTCAGGTAGGACACCAGGTATGTCTCCACTTGAATTTTACGGATTTAATTAAATATTCCATGTGAAGACATTAATGCCGTAGACAATAACTTTTAAGGTGGGGGGTGCCATCATAACTAAATGATGGCGTAATGATGATTCCAAAAGCCATTATTACAACTTCATGTGATGGTACACCCTATGGTCCTTTCGTATAATCATTAAAGATGCATTGGGAACCGCAATACACATACGATACAGATCGATTAGTCCTTTCCACCTCATACGAAATAATGACTATTCCATTCATCGCACTTACCATACTTTTTCATGATTTTTCTCATTTCCTGAGAATTACCATCCATATTTACCATTACTACTCCTCATTTTTCACCATGTTGTTTTTTCCAAAATTTGTACCCACCACCCTATCCAACGGTCTGTTGTTTTAGAGTGTTGTTACAGTCTCCATAGGATGGGAGGATTGGCTATGCGGAATTAACCTGAAAATACAATCTCAGTTCGTAGCAATCCAGATGTGTGGCAAGTTTTTGTCAATGCAGGATGGGATATCTACTTCGATAAATCGCAGGGGTTTGACAAGGGAATCACAATGGAGTTTGTGCTTACTTTGGATGAGAATCACTCGCGGGTGTTGTCAAGGTAAATTCCCTCTGCAAACATAGGCGATCCCTCTAGCCCTAGGGTGGGTCTAGCAACTACGGGAACATACTAACATCTACCTTCCTGGATTGCAAATGAAATTCAAAGCAAGGAAGATGTCCTACCTCGTTCTGATTCTATGTTGTCGTCTTCTGTCAAAGCTTCTTAATGTGTTTCTCTTCTCCAGCTTGATACACACTGCTACTAACATTCGATTACCTGTGTAGACAGTCAAGACACCACGACAAGCGTAAAACCATGAAAAACATAAAAACAATTAAAACCTATCTAACTGATCAAGGAATGCTAGAAATCTCATTATAGGTGTAAACAAGAGAGGAAGATAAACATCAGATGCATTTTATTATGATAAAGACAAGGGGAGTTTACAACCAAGCCTTGATGTTGAGGCTCTCCTTCGGCAGGTCTGTATCCAAGCACGTTTGCCACACCCTCATAAACAAAGGTCTAAGATCTCACTATGTTCTCAACACACACAAGCAATCACACTCTGCACTATTCTCCCGAAGCTATGATTGCTTCTTCTTCTATGCTAACTTTTTCAGCTATCTGTTCCACTATAATATGTTCAACTAGCACATCAATGGAAGATGGCTATATTTATAAAGGAGAGGAGGAGGTTGGGATCCCTACAAAGGAGGGAGAGAGTCATATCCTTTAGGAGAGATCCAAGGGAGGTGGAAACTACTAACTAAAGGAGGGAGCCCATGGTTGTTTCAGTTCAACCACTCCCAATGACTCATCCTCGAGGTGGTTGGAATAGAACCTTCGCCTCTATTTTTAAAAAACATTCCATAAACATCTTGGTGCGGGTGCTTAACTGGGACAGAGCACCAACTAGCATGGGCTCAGTGTTAATTTTCTAGCTCAGCACGGGAGTGTAACGGGCTACTCGCACCAAGGCAAAAACATATTTTTTTAGTGGTCTGCTTGGGAAATGGTCAACAGAAGGAATGTTGTCCTCATGGCAAGGGATGCAATGATGGTATTTGCAAGGCATGACACTGCTTATTAATCACAGAAATGACCCTCCAATGGGCGAGATGGGGATTGCAGGAATAGTGACAAAATTCTATGTAACATATGCCCCCTAAAGTATGAAGTTCGAACATGAGTAAGGGGTGAAATGCTTTACAAGTACGTGCAAGGAACCAGACGTTGCTGTTGAGAGACCTGCAAATCAAGCATAGATACATATACATAGCTGAAATATTTGTTGAAAATACATGAATCCATGGTATAGGCGCAGTTATCCTTCAAGAAGAGGATCATGTGCATGGATCCTCGGCATGGACGCAGCCATCCGAATGAAGGGATCATATGAAATAAATCCATGGTATGGGCACAGCCATGCATATAGAGAGGATCAAAATAAGAGAACCCACGGTATGGTCGCAGCCATCCATCTAAAGAATCATGTATATAATCATGAATGACTCATCACTCCTCGCAACCTGGACTTTTGTGATCGAAGCCCAAGGTCTTGCACTCCAACACCACCCGATCAAAGTACAAATTCCAACATGTGAATAGACGTGTCAAAGTCGAACATGCTATAAAATCACTTGATTTCCAGTCAATGATGTGAATCATTAACAAGTGCGAGAGAAACCACCAATAATGACAATGGCTCTCAAGGTATAACTAGTAAAATCCATGGAATATGAATAGTGAGCTAAAGTCGAACACCCGTGAAATCACATGTTCAAAGGCCAATGATGTGAACCTATCGTCGAATGCGACGAAATCGCCATTAGGGCATGCAAGCTCTAAGGTACCAGAAAAGAGTCTCTAGATCAACTTCTTAGATAATGAGCTGAAGTCGACAGGAAGTGATCTATCAAAGGAGGGTCATAATGAATCCCACATCATCGACACGAAACAGAGAAGGTAATATGAGTGTGAATCAAGACTGAAACAGAGGATCAAGGAATGCACAAACTGAAGAAGGATTTTCTCTTGAACATATCGGCGACATGACTCTGGAATTTAGCAGCATTTGACTCAAATAGGATCAGAGGTCATGTTCACAAAATTTGTAATCGAATGAGAGGCAAACGAATTTCCCAAACACATGGAGGCAAAGTGACAGAGTGAAGATATCCCAACCCGACACGAACTGTAGATAAGTGTCATGTTCAAGAGTGACATACTGCCGACACAACTGACGAAAAACTTCCATTTTCCCCCACCATTTCTGGCGAGTACCTCTTTATTTTTACACAAGCTTGAAGAGGATACCATATGATTGTCATATAAGTTTTTCCTTCGGAAAAATCCAACCTAGGACATTTTACAAGCCCTATGAAGGAGGAACTCGAGTAACATCATGGCAACGAAATTTGATGTCACTAGTTTTTAACAAGTCTGACATAGGGAGAAATCGGCATCTTTTCATGTTTAGAGAGATTGAAAAGAAGGTAGAAAATAAAACTCCATCATGGCCCTTTTCGTAAATACTTCCTCAGATTCAAAAAGGTAGAAAAAAATATCTGAAAGAACCTCTTAGTAGTGATAGGCTAAGGTATTCCTTTTTCGTAAATAATCTATCCCAGCCCAAAAAAGGGGTAAACGTATACTAAGTAGATATCGTTTCGCAGCCATTTAACGAGTTCAAAACGATAAGATTCTTGGCAATCTTTTCAATTTTTAAGAGTCAGAAAAGAGCTGAAAGTTGAATCCTCCTGGAGGAATGAGTGGTATAAAGGGTAGCAACTGGTTCTAGTGATGGTGGAACTACTCAGAACAAGTAAAGTTCAAGAGGCTGGCTAACAATACCACTCATCGCAACAGTTCCTCAGGAATGGGTAAAACAATCAAGTGAAGGCGTATGATCGGCCGAGAAGATGGGGATGATGGAATGAGAGAACCAAGACTCATCTGGAAAAACAGGCTGATAAGATGGAAATCACAAGAGGTAAAATAGAAATGGTTTCATTTTTACACAAGCTTGAAATCAAAAAACTCTGCTTGAAACCAATTTCATTTTTACACAAGCTTGAAATGGAAACAAACTATGCTTGAAATGATCTTCATGCCCCCAGCATGGTGACTCAATTCGAGGTACATGCCTCCCAAGCTTCAGTCCATGCACCTGAGTAAACAGATGGAGGGAGTGAAGGTTCAGTTACGAGGTCAAGAGAAAGACTTGACTGGGATTTCACGAGATCTGATCAAAGACTCGAATTGAACAGGAACGTGTTTCATTGTTTTAACGAGGTTGACACATTAAAAGAACCACCCTCGTGACATCTTGTTTCATTTTTTAGGGAGCTTGACACAAGGAAACGAAATGTGCTCCAACAACCTTGTTTCATTTTTTAAGGAGCTTGACACACAAAAAAAACGAACTCTGCTCCAATGACCTTGTTTCATTTTTTAAGGAGCTTGACACAAGAAAACGAACTAGGCTTTGACCAACTTGTTTCATTTTTTAAGGAGCTTGACACAAGAAAACTAACTATGCTTCGACCATCTTTTACCATGACGAATAAGAGGTCATGGATTCCAAGAGGTTCGCATCATCTTGTAAATCAGGACCCAATGCCCCCTGCACACGATGCACAACACATTAGGGGGATTTTGAGGTCTAAAATGGGCCTCCTAAGGAAATAATAAAATAATAGCTAAACCAATAAAATAATATTTATGAATTTGCAATTCACTTTTTGCACCAAAATTTATGTAACCATAGTTGAATTCAATTCAAAAGTTGTACCAAAATAAAATTAATAAAAAAATTGTATTGATGTGACTATAAATAAGAATGAGATTTTCAAGCAAAAATCATTATCATTGAACAACTAATGCATTTGTCCTTTGTACTTAAATAACTTAAAATAAAATATAAATATAAATTTATAAATTCTTAATTATATCATATGTTATTAATTAAAATTTATATTATTTAAATTTTATACTAACATGTAATTAATATACTATATAAAAATAATATAATATAATATAATAAATGTATAGGGATATGCATTATTTCTTTCAATAAATATGAAATGAAAATAATATTATTTTATTCAAAAAGTGTGAAATGACATTTATTATGAGTACTTTACTTTGACTTTAAAAGTACTTAGAGCACTACCATGGTTAACCATGAGTTTTTATCCACCATTGAGAATGTGACAAGTAAGTACCTTTAACTCAAGAAATGCCACCTCAACCATTAGAGATGATATCATTCCCTAAAATGTGATTGGTTCTCATAAAGTGAATTTTGATTGTACATTTTCCTTAGGAGGCCCATTTTAGACCTCAAAATTCCCCTAATGGCACTATCATTGAATGCGGGCATGGGACAGGTAGCCACATAATTAACCTGTGGCGGGGAAGATAAAACTGGTGGATAAAGACCCGGAAAGGACGATGGTGGACTAGATGTCACATCAGGACCAAAGAATGAGAGCTTATTAATGGTCACGATCCGACCTTTGTGTGGAAAAACAGATCACACGAAAGAGGGAAGAGACTACCGTGCCCATGACATAAGTATAGTCATGCCCCAAGAGTAAATTGAAATCCAAGGGGCCTGGAACAACCATCATGTCTATATAGATGGTTTTCCCTCCCAAAGTAACAGGTAAATTTAGAAGGATCCCTAAGGGTTGACTGGTTCTTCTGTTAAATTCCAACAGATTCTGAGTAATATGCACAAGAGGTGGAGAACCCAAATCTTGCCAAGTAGTCGAAGACAGAATAATAACAGATGCGCCTTCATCTATAATGGTGTTGGGTACGACCATATCGAAGACCTATACCGTGATCTCAAAGGGCACATAAGAAGGAAGACGGTATCCTTCAAATCGACTCCAATCAAAGGAAGTGATCAAACTACTTGGAGGGGGTACCATTGAACTCAGATGGTCCTCCCTTGGTGTTACTGGAGCAAGAGGAGAATCCTCCTGTACCTCCATCGTGGGAGCAGGAGGAGTAGCTTCGTGAACTACAGGGATGGGAGAATCTTTCTCCAAGTCCTAGGAATCTGAGGAAACAAGAGGAACGTGAGGGGGATGAGATCCACTCTTGATTGAAAAGGCCTGATGAACCATAGGTGGGATCAGGTTGACTAATTCCACGTCCAATAGTTGGTCGGGAATGGATTCCTGAATTTGAATTTCCGAGGGAGCGAGATCAACCAAGGATGTCTCTTGATCGATCGTGGAATCAACTAGCAGAGGACTCAAAGAATGTTTCTAGTAACCAGCTGGAAGGCAGGGTGCAGAAACAATAGGGTTTTCCAACACTTTCGTGGCTTCATCCATGTACGGACAAAGGTGAATGGGATGATGCCCTTCACACAACTTACAAGGATTGGTAATCTTACCTTGTTTCTTACGAGTCTTATCAGCACTAGTCGAAGATGTGCCACCCACATGACTTCCAGAAGCCAAAGGCAACAGCGGACGACCGTCGAACCATGCTTCAAGTACCTTGGGAATACCAGGGGAGTCTCGAAGAAGGTGGTCACCTTTGCACAACATGCAAGGGAATTTGACTTTCCTTGGAAGGTTGGATGGTTTATCGATGGATGGTTTCTTAGGCGCAATAGCTGCAGAGCTAGCCTCTCCTTTATCTGACTTCTTCTTCTTCTTCTTCTTCTTCTTCTTCTTCTTCTTCTTCTTAGCCACCTGGTTACTAGAATCCATACTTTCACCAGACGAAGTAGAAGAGGAGGACGAAGAAACATGCGAAGAAGGGGAGAGGTCCTCTTTAGAATCAACACGATGCTATTCAGGTGGAGGAGATGGTTGTACAGTGGACGGAACACTCGAGACCACAGAGGTCAAGAATAACCAAACAAGCAACCCAACAGTTAACCCAGGCAGGGATAACGTTGCCATATAAGGAGCACCAACATTTCCAAAAGAAGGAAAAGGACTAGGATTTCCCTCGGAGGGGATTCCTTGGTTGGAAAACTCCTGAAACGTTTCCATTAGAAACAACCTTAAAACAAAATACTAAGGAAGATAACTTTAACCAGGAATATTTTGTGGGCAAGTAATATTTTAAGACACTGAAACAAAACTCTGTCATTTATATTTTAAGAGTCGAGAAACAGGAAAAAGGTGACTCTATCACTTTCAAGTTGAAATGAGCATGAAAGGACAAGACCTCAATGATATTTTCACTTTTTAGAGAGTCACAAAAAGAAAAAAATGACTACTCAGGTACTCTAAGCAAGAGGGTGTACCAAGTTTCCATGAACTTCCATATACACCTTGGTGATTAAATGAAAGAGAAATGACCAAGGACTTAACGCACATGCAGGTAGTCTCCCCAAATGTTGTGTTCGGTGTATCATGGTTATAGGGCGACAAACTTGACTTCCTATGGATAAAGGATTGCAACCTATAGGGGTCTCCCTTTATATACTCGATGGTACGGGGAGCACAAGTCCGTACTAGCGCTGTCTAAAGCCAGATGGCGAAGGACAACTACTAGGTTTTAAGACGCCGGAACACGTCTCTAGCCTATACCACTAAAATGTTTTGTTAGGTTTCAATGCTTCCTTAGGTTAATTAAATAATTTTTAAAGTTGATCTTGAATTATGTCTCGGTTTCAAGGCCCTACTACTGTCATCTGAATCTCCTATATGCAGCTATATGAGAAAATAAATCTTTCAGTTCGATGAATGCTATCTAGTTAAGGGAAGAGTCTCAAACAATGATGCAACATACAATAATACTGCAAATGAAACTTTTTCCAAACTAGATGACTTTCACTATCCAAAAGTAATCTAAAACATTCAACGATGTGAATTATGCAATGTAATCTATGCAAAATCCTCTTTTTTGAAAACTATGCAATTGTAATCAATGCACAATTTCCTTTTTCGTTTGAAAGAATAAGAATGCACTCAATGCATTTTTGATGAAATGAAAATCTACTTAATGCATGCTTTTAATGAAAGAGAATGCACTCAATTCAATTTTTAGCTTTCAATCATTAAACAATGTAATCTAAGTTCAATGATGGATCTCAAAAAAGACTTTTCAATGCAATGTGATCTAATGCATCTTAGATAATCAAACTCTGAGACGAAAACTAAATGAACACAAATTTCCTTAATGAATGGATGAATGCAAAAGGGATGCAAACACACACTAAGAATGAAATTTAAACACTTTGTAATGAAATTCCTCAAAAGGCTACAAGACATATGAGGTCAATCACAAAAAGGACTTCCAAATCATAAGCTCAAAACAAGGCATCCATTCCCTTTGACATCAAGCAATCATAGAAAGAAGACTTTCCAAAGGAACAACGAGTAATGTAATCTATGCTCACAAGTGAAAAATTAAAGGGGAGAATGTGTAAATCATACAGAGAAAAAGACCGAAAGGGAAAGCCACACTGGTGGAGGAATTAGGGAAAAACCTCAATTTTTCACACACCCTGAAATTGGCACGACTTTTATGGGTGAAACTAGCGCCAATTGGTGCGGCTTGCTAATGGAAAACTAGCGCCAATGGCCAATTGGTGCGGGTTGCTAACTGAAAACTGGCACCAATCGGTGCTACTGTCAGAAAAATAAAAGCACCAATGCCTAAACATGAAAAAACAAAGAATTTCTCCCAACCAAGACTGGACTCACCACTTCAAGCAAAAACTAAAATATCGTAATTGATGAAAAACATAGGAAAAAACAGGGAAATGGTCATTCTACTAAATCCATCGAATGACTAAGACCTCAAAGAGTGGAAAAATCAAAGGAAACTCCCCAGTGGACTCCCCAATTTGTTGTCTAGGTAAATCCCCTCTGCGGACAGAGGCGATCCCTCTAGCCCTAGGGTGGGTCTAGTAACTACAGGAACATACTAAAATCTACCTTCCTAGATTGTAAATGAAAGTCAGAGCAAGGAAGATGTCCTACCTCATTCTGATGCTATGTTCTTGTCTTTTGTCGAAGCTTCTTGATGCGTTGCTCTTCTCTAGCTCGATACACACTGATACCAACGTTCAATTACTTGTGCAGACAGTCAAGACACCACGACAAGAGTAAAACCACGACAAACATAAAAAAAAATTCAACCTATCTAACTGATCAAGGAATGCTAGAAATCTCATTATAGGTGTAAACAAGAGTGGAAGATAAACATCAAATGCATTTTATTATGATAAAGACAAGGGGAGTTTACAACCAAGCCTTGATGTTGAGGCTCTCCTTCGGTAGGTCTGTATCCAAGCACGTTTGCCACACCCTCATGAACAAAGGTCCAATATCTCACTATGTTCTCAACACACACAAACAATCACACTCTGCACTATTCTCCCGAAGTTATGATTTCTTCTTCTTCTATGCTAACTTTTTCAGCTATCTGTTTCACTAGAATATGTTCAACTAGCACATCAATGGAAGATGGCTATATTTATAGAGGAGAGGAGGAGGTTTGGATCCCTACAAAGGTGGGAGAGATTCATATCCTTTAGGAGAGATCCAAGGGAGGTGGAAACTACTAACTAAAGGAGGGAGTCTGTGGTTGTTTCAGTTCAACCACTCCCAATGACTCATCCTCGAGGTGGTTGGAATAGAACCGTCGCCTCTATTTTTAAAAAAAATTCCATAAACAGCTTGGCGTAGGTGCTTAACTGGGATAGAGCACCAACTAGCGTGGGCTCGGTGTTAATTTTCCAGCTCGGCGTGGGAGTGTAACGGGCTACTCGCGCCAAGGCAAAAACAGGTGTTTTTAGTGGTCTGCTTAGGAAATGGTCAACAGAAGGAATGTTGTTCTCATGTCAAGGGATGCAATGATGGTATTTGAAAGGCATGACACTACTTATTGATCACAGAAATTACCCTCCAATGGGCAAGATGGGGATTGCAGGGACAGTGAAAAAATGCTATGTAATAGCGGGCCAGAGGATTGGAAATTCCTGTCACATAAGAAGTAATTGCGGAAGCTAGCAGGCTGAGACAGCAAGGGAAACAGTGGTTTGCTCAGAGAATTCCTCTCCCAGAGTTTCCCAAACTATTTTTGCAAGCAGGAGAAAGCATTGTTCAATTAGTTAGTGGATATGAGCTCAAGTCTGTATCGTATCCATGGAACGAAGTAGCAGGTTTTGTAATGAAATACATAACTTGCGAGGGACGGGCCACAACTTTGTTCAAATATCATTTTAAAATCTTAGCTCACCTTCGATTTCCGCAGGCTCGAGTGCATTCCTTAAACATGCCCTTCTTTCTATTAAAACAATTACAGCATATGGCACACTCCGCTCAGTGTTCACGCTAGATGTTGCCAGTTCTCTCCAATCATGGATTGGTTCATTTGCTGGTCATGCATGCAATAGTTCGATTTCGAGTTTCTTGGGAAGAACTTTGTGAGTCATTGGAAGAAGAGATAGCAGCTATCATTGCTGCTAGAGAGGAGGATCCAATATCTCCGGCTCGTTTAGCAAAGGAAGCACAGTCAGAGGAAATGGAAATAGACCAGGAAGAACCGGAAGAAATGGAGATGGAGGTTGATTAGGAAGAACTGGAAGAACTATAAATGGAGGAGACAATTGGAAATACAGTTGAGGTTGTCACACAAGAACCATCCTCACCTGAAGAACCTACAGATGAAGGAGTTATGGGTATAGTGCACGAAGTTGATAATGTCTTACAGTCATCAACTTTCATAAATAAAGAACAAGAAGGTATAACATCAGATAGAGGGATGGCAAGTGATGTTGTTTCACAAGAAACAACATCACCTGCCCAAGCAGATATGAATATTGAGACAATCGGAGGTGTCACACAAGAACCACCCCTTATTCATTCAAAATAGGGAGACAGAGAAGAATTAATCTGCGAAGTCGGCACTATTCCACAAGAATCAGTGTCAACCGTAGGAGAGGAAGTAATGAATGAAGAATATGGAGATAGGGGAGAAATGACCCGCGAAGTTGATATTGTTCCACAAGAACCAGTATTGACCACAGGTGAGGAAGTAATGCACGACGGACAGGAGGAAAAAAAGGAATTTGTCCTCAAAATCGACATTGTTCCACAAGAACCAGTGGCGAATCTGGCTAAGGAAGCAATACATGAAGGTGAGGCCCAAGTAATAAATGAGGATGATGAAGGTACTCCCCATTCCCCTTTTCAGTCTATGATGCTGAGAGGGGCGAGGGGGTTTCGCTCGTCCCAACGATTAATGGAGGAAATAGTTGTTCCACCAGTGCTGAAGTTCGTTGACCCAGGGAAGGATATGGCCAATATTAGCCCAGTAATTGTTGAATCTCAGCAGGAGCACCCAGACGCTCACAAGAGAGACAGAATTTATGTATAAACACTGGAACACAGGATGGCCGATGACAGCGCTGTGGTAAATGAGGAGGAGAATGCCCTGGGAGATAGGGAGCCGAGCCAGAAAGACCTAACAGAAAAACCATTCAATGACATCGACAGCATTCCACCGCATCCTGAGCCTGTTATAGGCCTGGGAGATGAATTTATTGTCAAACAGGAGTGGATTAAACAGTGTGAGAAAAGAAGATTACCTCTTAAGAAAAGGTATCGGTTTCAGTTCAGTGAAACCATGCGTTTAAAGAAGGAAGTCCGGGAATTGAAGAAGCAAGTATCCCAATTAAAGAAGAAGGTAAAAGCATATAAGTGGAAGGCAGTAAAACCTAAAATTGAGGTCTCCTCTGCGGCTACACAGACTGGTCCGATCAAAAAGTTGTTTGAAGGCCGGGAATTCTACCTGGCTGCTGAAATCCAGAGATGGAAGTCCACTGTGAATGGACATAAGAAGGAGATAATGCGGGTTCAAGAGTAGGCTGTCGGGATCGTTACAGGGTACATAGACCAGTTGGATAAAGCGCAGCAGAGGCAAGCAAAACAAAAGGCCAAGATAGAAGAGTTAGAGGAACAAGTGCAGTTGCTGTAATCAAATAAGGAGAAGAGTTTTTCCTTGCTGCAACAAGTAATGGCCTGCAAACCTCCCGCACATAGTTATGCCTTATTCCTTCATGAACAGTTTCTTTTCTTTTTCCTTGAGAGTATATATAAAGAAATTTGTCACGATATTGAGGACCCAATCCAGTTCCTTTGTATTTTAAAAATTCATGATATCATAGGACAACACTTAATGTGCAAACTCTACATGCATGGTTACTTCTTAAGGCACAATTGGGCCTTTAACCCCTTTCCATTCATGGGGGATATTCGTTTAAGATATTTCACCTCCTACACCATCAATCAGATTAAATGGAGAAAATCCTATGATACGTTTGAAGAAAACCAAGTCACAGGGATGCTAATGATGAGGAGGGAACATGGCCAGGCAGCAAATATTTATAACAAGAATTTTACCTTTCTAAATATTGAGGGGCATAGAGGACATATGTTGACAACCCAGAAATGGTGTGTTGACCTCTATGTTGGACACATAATAACTTTCCAAAAGGAAGCGCTGGACAGTTGTCAAAGGAGGTGGATGTTTTCATCATTAGCCGTCAGAGGTCAAGAACCTTTTGGAGCACCTAAATTTGCATGGGCACTAGAAGAGTGCCACATTTTGTAGCATGCATTCAAACTTGTGGGGTCGGGTGGACGGGGCTGAGGTTTCAGTTTCCCCTCATTTGGTTGCCAGCAGAGAAATATACTCCTGCATACAACGTCAACCTAGACTGGTGGAAGGATGTTGTTCTGACGGAAGGTTATAAACCCCATGGAATAGAGATGGCCGAAGAATATGACCTCACACAGCTTCATGCCATCCATAGTCAGTCCAACCCAGATCTGAGGAGACGACAAGCTGCATGAGGACATGCAGATAGACCAATTGGGGGGAGATGTTGGGTACCAATTCTGTATGCTTTTCTCTCCCATTTTTTCCCACCTTTATATCTCTTTGCATCATTAATTTTTCAAAAACACATGAGGTAAACCCCTTCCCATTATCTTACATGGAATATTTGATTAATGAAGTAATAGTCATGGAGGTTTTACCTTTGCAACTATTAACTCCGGTATTTTAACAGATTTGGAAAAATTAAAGGGATTACAGCTGCGAGCCACGGAGCAACTCCTAATTACCAGCGTTATCTCAACCTGCTGCAACAGCACAAAAAACTCCATCTTACCCCAATGCTATTTCAAGCTTTTCATGGTTTCCTTTTGGCAACTAGTTTGTTGTTGTAACAGATGTATATTTGTAGATATTTATTATTTGGAGGAAATCTACGATTTCCTGAACATTTGTATAAAGGTGGCCATACGGCTGTGAATCGGGGTGAAGCAAGAAGAGACAGATTTTTTAACAGAAGCGTTTTTCAATTAATTGAATGCACAGTGTTTTTCTATCCCATTTGTAAGCTATGATTTTTCCACTACCCTGATCAGAGAGTTGGGCCCACTCTTCTGATCAGGTGTTTTGTTATCTTTCTTTTGTTTATTTCATATTTTAGTTTGATCTTGTAACTACTGTTCCAGTGTAATTCTGTAATTGCTATGAATACCTTTTTAATTCTACAATCCATCTTAGTTTTTGTTACAGTAGTTTTCTTGTTTTCATTAATTAAAGCATGTGATTCAATAGCTTATTATGTCATTGCTCTTGCATATACTGTGTGTGTTAGTCTTGAAATAGCTAACGCACCCGCGTTGATAATTTATGTAGAAAAAGGGTTTGAATATTGTTCACATCTAGACACCAACAAAAACCTTATTCAGGTTTCTAAAGTGAATGCATAACATGATTTTTCCAGTTTTATTTCTAGTTGATACTATGTTTGACAACCATTTCGAATATCTAAGAGGGACAATTATTTTAGCATCATGCTTCATTCAACTTTTTTCTCAACTAAAGGTAACAAAACTGGATATATCTTTCGAAGCTTCTGTTTGAAATGCTTTTGTTCTTCTTTAATTGGAATTTTGTGCTAAATGATGCTAGAATCATAAAATTTTAGATCCTCATAACTCCAAGCAAACACATCAATGTATTCTTTGAATAGGGCTATATATTTTCGTTTGGTAATAAGAGGTAATGTTTTTGACAGTTTAATCATCTTCCGGTTTTTTTCAGTAGTACCTATGTTACATTCCTTAACTTATGCTCCAATGGACTCAATTTTAGGCTTCTTTGCTACATCATTTAAGTCAAAAAGGTCTTCTAACAAAGCTAATCCCCAGGGCAAAACGTTATCTTTTAGTTGAAGAATTTCAAAATCTTCTTTTTCAAGATCTATTTCATGAATTTCTAATTTATGCACACTTTTATCTAAATGATTATTTACATCTAATCTATCATACTAGTTTTTCAAAGGATTATATACAACTATTGAATTTTCCACATGATCTTCTAGTTTCTGTTCCTGATTATCCAAATCTATCTGCGTTTCCTCAAGCTCACCTTTTGACAACAAGAAGTTTTCAATCTGTTTGTCATTCCTGAAAACCTGACCAGTATCACATGTTATCTAGTATTGCAGGTTGATGTTTAATTCCAATTATGTGTGGTTTATTCGGGTGAGGTATTTTGCAAGTTTTTGCAAAAACAGCAAGACTATCAGCTATGACATTTTGATTTCTTGGAATTACTACTAGATCATATTCCACAAAAGTATGTAAGTAATCGAGAACTGCATTTCTGTAAGCTCTTAATATAGGGTGTTTAGCAGCATATTCTCATTTTACTTATTTAATGATTAATTTGGAATCTACCTGCACAATAATTATTTTGGCCCCTAATTTCTTAAGCAACTTCAAACCTTACATCAGAGCTTAATATTCAGCGATATTATTGGTGCACTAAAAATTGATTTTATAGGAATTCCCTTCACAATGATTATTAGTTGGACTAGATAACGAGATTCCTGCTCCAGAGCCTTCTTTACTACAAGCCCCATCAAAGGTCATATTCCAGAAGAGTTCTAAAGTAGGAGTTAATTGTTTGATTAGAGCTACATTTTCAGCTGTATCCAGGTAATTTCCAAATTGGGCTTCCATTTCAGTATCATTAAATAATATGAATGAATCTAAATTAGTGAGAACAGAATATAGATGGTAATTATGAGGTTTTTCTTGACTTCTTACCATATATTTCATGAGAGTTTCCCTATATAACCTTCTTTTCTTGCCAAATACTGGTATTGTAGCAGAATTCATATCTAGTTGAAGAGTTACTTGTAACTTTTCTCCCCAAGAACATGATAAAAATATGTTGTATTTAGGAGGAATGTCTGCTACGAAAATGTCCATAACTAGGCTTTTGGCTGGGATTTGAGATAAAGTTATACACAAGTCCTTTATGAGACCTAAACACTTCACTTTAATTGAATCAAATGAGTATATATCTTTGTAGGGCATAGTGATGTCAAGACCTAACTTTTCCATTACAGCTTTGGGCATTAAGTTGTGTGAAGCACCTAAATCTAGCAGAGAATTATGTAGGATTTTATCATGTATGTTTAAGCTGACATAGAAAGGAGGGACTTCTCCTTATTGTAACTTACCATCTACTTCTAGGCCAAACAACAATTCAGGTTGATCACCATTCAAATTTAGAGTGTCAGCAGTTTCCCCTATTTTCAATAATTCCATTACCTAAGCTCTGTATGTTTTTTTTTTCATCAACACTGTCAAAGGGATGGGAATTTTGACTTTAGCTAGTTCGTTTTCAATATTAAATTATGATTGAATATTTACCACATTAGGAATGTCAGGTACATCGACAGTTTTTTTATATTTAAGTAGGGTTTGATGACTGGTGGTTGGAACATCAGTTTGAGTTGTTTTAGAAATAAAATCAATTGTTTTTTTAGTAAAACCCTATGAAGGTTCCTTACTAGGAGTTCCAGCAGATTTCTTAGAAGACTTTTCTACTATTTTCTTAGGATTTGAATCAGAGGAAATTTTGGCAGGTTGATCAGTATTATTTTTGGCAGTATTGTCATAACTTTTTCTGCTCCTAAGATTATATTGTTTGTGCACCTCCATAATGGCATTTTTAAATCCTTATTTATATTCTTCATATTCATCTGATTCAAGCTTTATTTGAGCTAATGAAAATATCTTATGGTCTTCTTCTGTGAGAAAAATAGTGTCATTATTTTGTAAACCAAAGAAATTTATTTGGTTGTCTTATTCTTCTTGAATTATCTCTCCATTTTCATCAACATAATTATCTTGAAAAGGGGGTCTAATTTGTTGGTCAGGTCCCCTTTGTTTAATCTGTGGTTGATTCTTCCTATTATTTTGATTGCGGTTTTGGGGAGGGTTTTGATTTTCCCTAGGGATGTTTCTATCACTCATCATTCGTTTCATTTCCCTCATTAGAGAATCTATCTTAGCATCAGTGCTAGAGGTTGATGCTTCTTCTTTTATGGTAACTCTCTTCTCAGCTCTCATCCTAGCTCTTTTGGCCAATAAATTGGCTTCTACACTAACTGCTTTGGTCTGCATTTCCTCTAAAGTGTCAGGATTCCTCTCTCTTAACTGATAAGCTATGTCTGTTTCAAAACCATCTGGAAACTTAATCAAAACTAATCCTTTAGGTTGTTTTATGTGAGTAGGAATATAATTATAAATAGAGTTGAATCTAGCACAATAATCCTGCACACTCTCTCCATTATCTCTTTTGATATTTTCATATTCTGAGAGAAATTGGAGGTGGTTCTTTTTAACTTTCCATCTATCTAGAAAATGATGTTGTAGAACTGTTATATCATTGATCGAAGTAGTTGCTAAAGATCTAAACCATTTCCTGACCTCACCCCCAAGGGTTTGAATGAATAACCTCGTCATAACATCATCATCATCAATATAATATCGATCAAAGAAATCATTCATTATGTCAACATGTTGTTGAGCAGTAATGTGTTGGGTGTTATCGAATTGGGGTATTTTAGATTGATAGTCTTGGGGCATAGCCCTTATATTTTGAGGAAGAGACAAGGGAGCATAACGTGCAGCCATAATTGGGGGTGGATGGTTGATAGGTAATGGATTAATAGGTGGTGGAGAAGGTGGTAAAGAATGAACTATATGCAAAGGAGGGGATGGATGAAGTGATGGAGATGAAGGCCTTTGAGTGTTTATGAGAGGATAGGTAGTAAAATTTTTAGAAGGGGTTGGACTCACAGATATTTTTTGAATTGTTTGGGATGTAATGGATGAAGCAGCAATATTTAATGCAGACAATTCTACTGATTGTTGAAGATAGGCATCTGTAACTGCTGAATTGTAGTCTAATACCAAATTTGTGAGGATTTTAAAATCCTGGACAAATTCTTGATCAGATTTTAAAGAAGACAGACTTTTAGGTGAATCTGGATGTAGAATAAATTGGTCAAGGACTATTGTATCTACCCAATTTATGGATTTTCTTCTAAAGAGGATTTGCTCAAAATTTAAGTCAAAGTCGATATCTTGTAAGATCTCGAGCTTAACAGGAAGGGATTTTTCTCTTGGGAGAGGATTATTACTTCCCAGGCTTTTTGATGAACTTATTTGTTTAACTATTTTCTTTGAAGTATCCTTAGTTCTTCTTCCAATCCTTTGAGGATCATCCACTCAGGAGGTTTGGGACTAGGATGGGATCTTGTATAAGGTCTCTTGGAAGCTAGTTTTAAAAATCAAACGCACACTATAAAATGTAATTCACACCAATATTTTGAATTTGAAATTGCACATTGTATTTACAAAAATAAAAAAGATAGCAATCTCTATGAAATATTAATACAGTGATTATTTAACCAGAGATTGAATTTGAAAGAAATTATGATTGGTTTCAAGTTGTTCCCCGATATGGTCGCCACTATGTTAGAGTTAAGTAATTTGCTAGAGTTTGTGAGAACTAATCACATAGGCCAACATCAAACCAACTTTGGAATCCAAGACCTAACCTTCCTAGATTCAGAGAGGGCTCTCTCTATAATATTTGTCTTTGTTTAAATAATTTTTAGGGTAGTTATGATAATACTTAGGTTTTGGGTTTGTTTTGGATTTTGGAAGATTGATTGTATTCAATTTATTAATATCTATTGGACAATGGAGTCAAAATATAACTTTAAGGTTGCATCAATATTTCACAGAGTAAACACAGGGAAAGCTAGGAATATTTACTGGATCTCTTGGATTTATAAATGGATTTATGACAAAAATATGAATATATTCAGCAGAACTAAAGAGAAATTAAGAATTAGTGGAAAACATAATGACCGTAAAGGCAGCCAGAATAAGGTACTCAAAATTAAATCCTATTCGTCATGCTTTCTGCTTTACAATTAGAATTCAGATGTTTACAATGAAAGATGAAAATGAAACAATACTAATCGAATAAAAACATCACCAGTATTTAAGCCACAAGAATCTTGTGAATGATCTGATTATTATTGATGCTCCAGTGCTTTGGAAAATCTTGCAATGCTCCAAAAGACAGTAATGATTCTAATCTCAATCAATCGACCTTTGATACTTCCAAAACTGAAGTATTTATAAAAAAATTACAATAGTACAGTCTCTAATAGACTTGAAATTAAAACTCTAACTTATTACAAAATTATAGTCTCAGTGGAATGTGTTGTGTAATGCGGGTGTTGATACAGTGGGACAGTTAGGAAGTGGACCGCATTTTACTGTTGTGTTGGCAGAATGAATGTTATGCTCGCTAAATTGAATGTTGTGATGGTGGATCAACTGTTGTATGAATGCCCTGTGTTGAATGCCTTTTGCTGCCCGACTCAACCTTTCTATTGTTTTATTACCAAAAATCATTTTGTGTCGTGATTAACCCTTTTTCTTAAGAAAATAGTGAAAAACCCATTATATCGGACCTGAAATACTTTATATTTCAGTTCCGAACTTTATCGCATCCATATCATAATCGCATATCGCAGATTGAACAATTTACAACATAAAAAGGAGTTAGTGGTGCGATGTGAAAATGGAAGTGACATGGAGAGCAGGTGACGTGGATGGTGTAGAAATTTATTAATACTGAAAGTATCACCAGATTCTCCTTATATAACAAATTAATCTTATGTTAAATACAGAATCCTTCCACTTAAGTCTTTGCAAAAATTATATCACTAATTGCAAACACATGAAGAAAATCAATTGCACATAAACACAGTTGTTTAACAAGAAAGCTTAAAGCTAAAAACCCCAACTATCATATATTATGTATATTAATGGATCATGTAATAATCTCATACAAATCTTAGTACATCAAGCTCTCAGTACAATCAACAATCATTACACACTGTCATGCAAAAATTTGCATATCTATGCACCAATTTCTTGCCTCCTGACAGCTTGCCTCCACTGCGCAATCTCTGCTGAAGAAGACCTCTAAATGAATTCGAATTGGTCGTTCCTTGACTGCTCAATCCTCATTAGCATATCCAATGTGTTTCAGATGCATTGAATGCATCACTATAGTCACAACAGATAGTCCATCTCACCCTTTCACCTATCTCTCCACTGGGTCTCCACTGGAACTAACATGCAAGTAGTTGATTTTTGTATTTGTTTAGTTGCAAGTGAGTCTCTAGTTGTGAATTAATTAAATAATTAATTCACTAAACTCTCACTAGTGTATCTTCAGTTAAAACTATATACAACTAGCACAACCGAGTTTAACTCACTTAACTGAGTTAAACTAAATAACAACTCCCATAACTACTCTTCCAACTCTGTCACAACTTTTCCACTTCAGTTCTAACTGAGTCCTCCATGCATGAGTTACCAACCACCCTAGGAATTGTGTAATTCCTTCAGCCCACTGATTTTCCAAATCTGTTCATTGAAATAAAGTGCTCCAAGAGAATAAGTTGATGTTTTTTGTCGGATTATTATTAAGGGCTAATAATAATCAACATGCATCTATTTTTAGATTAGCGATCTATAAATAGACTTTGCCCAATCTTCTAAAAACAGAATTTCATCTATTTTTCCAACTTGATCAAACATCAAAAAATAGCATCCTACAACTTATAATATGGTCACCATGTTTAAAAATAGACATACACCTAAAAATAGCCTGTGGGCCCCACTTAGTGAAGGTGCTTAATTTTCACTAAGCTCATCATCTTGTTGAATCTCAACACTCCCTCTCAATAAGATAGGGATTATCCTTCACCCCGATCCTACCTCTATGGTATTCGAATTTTCTCCTGCTGAGTGCCTTCCTTAAGGAATAAGCGCATCTGAATATTTGGTAGAAATATGCTAAAACAACATGATCTTCTACTACAGACAATATCTGATATGATGATACCGGATATCTATATGCTTAGATCTATCATGAAACACAGGATTAATCAAGAGTTTAATGCAACTCTGATTATCACAATGTATCACTGTAGGATCTAAATGAGAACCAAACAACCCAACCAGGATCTTCCTCATCCAGATAGCCTCACATGCAGCTTGACTTGCTGCCATGTATTCTGCTTCCACTGAACTAAGTGCCATAGATATTTGTTTCCTATTGTACCAAGAAACTGTTGTAGATCCAATACTAAAAACCCCTCCTAATGTGCTCTTTTTTTCTGTTGGGTTGCCTGCCCAATCTGCATCTATTAAGCCATGCAACTTCACTTCATTCGTTTACCTGTACCATAAGCCATACTCAGATGTGCCCCTGAGATACCTTAGGACATTCTTGCCTTCCTTCCAAAAGAGCTTGGTAGGCTTAACCATCGCTTGACTAAACTAGTTCACCGCATAGCATATGTTCGGTCTTGTATTAACTAAATACATGAGCGAACCCACCAACTATTGATAAACAGTGGCATCCACTACCTCTACTGATGTAGCATCCTCTTTCCTCCAATTTCTTGGAAGAGGAGTATCTATGGACTTGCAGTCCTCCATGTGAAACTTACCAAGTATCTCCCGAGCATACTTGCCTTGAGACACAAACATTTCACCTTCTCGCTACCATATTTCCAATCCAAGGAAATAATGAAGGAGGCCCAAATCCTTCATCTCAAACTCCTTTGCAAGATCTACCTTGCATGAGTGTATCAACTGCTCATCACCCGTTACAATTAAATCATCAACATAAAGAACAATGATTAAAAGCTTACCCTCCACCACAATTTGGTATAGGTTTACATCTGCCTCACTCTTGGTGAAGCCAAGTCTAGTGAAATAGTTGTTGATCCATGTGTACCAAGCACGTGGTGCTTGCTTCAACCCAGATAGTTCTCTTTTGAGTCTGCACACATGCGACTCGCTGCTGAAGATCTCAAATCCTTCAGGCTGCTCAATGTACACTTCCTCCTCAATGATCCCATTAAGGAATGTAGTCTTCACATCCATATGATGAATGTGTCAACCCATCTGCACTGAGAGAGAAAGGGTGGTCCTTATGGAAGAATATCGTGCAACAGGTGCAAAGGTTTCTTCATAATCAATCCCCTCAATTTGTGAGAAGCCCCGGGTAACAAATCTTGCCTTATACATCTCGACGCTCCCATCAGCAGCTTGCTTTACCTTGTAGATCCATCTTGAACCTACCACTGATTTACTAACTAGCCTTGGAACAATCTCCCAAGCATTGTTTCTGACAATGGAGTCATACTCCTCCACCATGGCATCTACCCATGTGGGCTCCTGTGCTACTTATTCAAAAGAATATGGCTCTGTCATGATACACTTGCTCATAAGAGCTATGTATCCAGTAAATCAGTCAAGTGATTGTCTCTTTCTGTGCTGTGATGTAGGGAATCCTACATTCTGTGTCACATCAAGCTTCAGTCTCTCAGCTTCTGTGGTACGCCTTCTACCTATTCTGATGTTTGGCTCTACATGGGTGGACTCCTCCACTCCATGATCCTCCTCCTATGGCTAATCCACATCTAGAAGCTCATATTTGGGAGCAAGTAGTTCCTCCTCTGCATGCAAGTATAGCTCCCTCTCAAGCGACAACTTCATGGCTTTCACCTCATTGAATTTTATATTCCGTCGCACCACAGTCATCCGACTGTTTGGAAAATACGCACGATAATTATGGGGTGTTTTTTTCTACCCCAAAAATATCCCAACTTCTGCAGTCAGCTCCAACTTCTTCCTGGCGTCCTTTGTCACATGAATATAAACAAATGAGCCAAAAATATTCAAATGAGAAATATTAGGCTTCTTACCAGTAAAATCTTCTTCAAGTGTACTCATGCCAAGTACTCTATGAGGATAACAGTTTTTCACATAAACCGCAGCATTGCATGATTCTGCCCATAAGTGCATCGGTAGGCCCTGGTCATGCAACATATCTCGTGCAGCACCCACGATCATTCTGTTCTTCCTCTTTGCGACCCCATTCTGTTGTGGGTTATTAGTGGCTATGAGTTCTCTTCGAATTCCTTCTTTGCTACAGAAGTCTTTGAATTCGTTTGAGATATATTCACCACCATTATCGCTCCGTAGAGCCTTCACTTGCTTCCCCGACTCCTCCTCCGCCAATGCTTTAAACTCACAGAAATTTGAGAATGTTTCACTCTTCTTCTGCATGAAGAAGATCCAGCATCTATGATAATATTCATCAACAAATATAACATAATACATGTGTTTTATGTTGAAGCAACCGAGAAAGGTCCACACATGTCTGTGTGAATTCTCTCCATATCACTGAAGCACGGTTCTCCTTCTCATGAAAGGTGGTATTCACAAACTTACCCATAGTACATCCCTTGCACTGATCTGACTGCACAAGAGTACCCTTGGAAAGTCCAGTAGAAATCTGCTTCAAACTATTCAAGGTGCCATGCTAAAGATGGCCCAATCTCCTGTGCCATAATTCACCCTCATACCGGCTCACCACTTCTTCTGCTTTTCCCATCATTGCAGCGCAGCCATCTACCTCCAGCTTGTAGAGATTCTTAACTTGAATCCCTATCCTCTTGGTTTGACCCCTTGTTTTATTTTGCAAGAAATCTTTTCCCTCGCTGAAAACAACATCATAACCTTTGTCCTCCAACATAGCGACTGAGACCAAGTTCTTCTTCAAACCTGGAACATGCATAACATCTTTCAACAAAAATGGTTTACCTAAATCCCTCTCAAAGGTAATGGTTCCAATGTCGTTCGCACTGTATCTACCATCGTCATCCGTCTCTATATGCATTTGGAGATCCTTCTCCAAGTCACTAAAAAACTCCTTGTCTCCTGTCATATGGAAGGAAGCACCACTATCAATATACCACACTGATCCCATTGTGCTTGAAACCAAGCATGCGATCAAAGAGAAATCAAGTTCAAATTATGAGACTAAGGCCTCACCCATTGTAGCTCCAGCAGCCTTATTTTTCTTCTTTCTCTGTGGGCAGTTAGTAGTGAGATGCCCATGTTCGTGATAGTGAAAACACTTCACCTTGGACAAATCTAGCTTCTTGATTTTATTGTATTTCTTCCCCTTCCCTTGCCTTGCTTTGGTAGCCAAAGTGAAATTCTCTTCATCATCATTCTTCAATGAAGAGCCATCCCTGGTATTCCGCCTTATCTCCTCCTGCACAAGATCTGACCAAAGTCGCTCCCAATCCGGCAGTTTCTCCCGTCCATTGACAGAGCCTTCGTAGCTGTGCCAACTCTTCGAAAGCCCAAGGAGAGCCAAGCTCACCAATTCATCATCTGCAACTATAATTCCCACACTCCCCAGCTCATCCCTACATTGGAAAAACTTTGTGAGATATTTTGGAATACTGTCGCCCTTCTCCATTTTCATTTTTTTGAGCTTATCTTTCAGCGCCAACTTCCTATGGTCAATGCTGCTTTGGAAAAGATCTATCAAAGCCTTCCACATTGCAAATGGAGTGGATTTCCTGTGAAGGCTTGACACAATATGTTCTTTCACACCTTCCAACAGAATTATTCTTGTCTTCTCTACCTTCTTTTGCCATGCGTCAAGTAATGTAGCATCGCTAGAAGTAGGCTTTGAAACATCGCTATCGATGAACTCATTCAGCCCATTATATTATAGCACTGCCTCCATCCTCTCCTTTCAGGCTATGTAGTTCGAGCTACCCTCAAGGGCATACTCCAACCACAACCCATTGAAAGCCATTTCAGTGAATACTCAATTGTTGCACCAAGAAATTTCTGCAGCAAATTCGAATTGTCCACTAGCACAAAACTCATCACCACTTCACTATTGCAATATCCAGTGATTAACATTGCTCTGATACCATGTATAAATTTATTAATACTGATAGTATTACCGGATTCTCCTAATCTAACAAATTAATCTTATGTTAAATACATAATCCTTCCACTTAATTCTTTGCGGAAATTAAATTGCCAATTGCAAACACATGAAGAAAATCAATCACACATAAACACAGTTGTTTAATGGGAAAGCTTAAAGCTAAAAACCCCAACTATCATATATTATGTATATCAATGGATCTTGTAATCATCTCATACAAATATTAATACATCAAGCTCTTAGTACAATCAACAATCATTACACACTGCCATGAGGAATTTGCATATCTATGCACCAATTTCTTGCCTCCTGGCCACCTGCTCCACTGCGCAATCCCTGCTGAAGAAGACCTCTAAATGAATTTGAATTTGCCTCGCCTTGACTGCGCAATCCTCATTGGAATCTCCAAAGTGTGTCAGATGCATTGAATACATCATTATAGTCACAATAGATAGTCCATCTCACCCTTTCACCTATCTCTCCACTGGGTCTCAACTGGAACTGACATGCAAGTAGTTAACTGCTGTATTTTTTTACTTGCAAGTGAGTCTCTAGTTGTGAAGTAATTAAATAATTAATTCACTAAACTCTCACTAGTGTATCTTTACTTAGAACTAGATACAACTAGCACAACTGAGTTAAACTGAATAACAACTCCCATAACTACTCTTCCAACTCTGTCACAACTTTCCACTTCAGTTCTAACTGAGTCCTCCATGCATGAGTCACCAACCACCCTAGGAATTGTGTAATTCCTTCAGCCCACTGATTTTCCAAATCTGTTCACTGAAATAAAGTGCTCCAAGAGAATAAGTTGATATTTTTTGTCGGATTATTATTAAGGGCTAATAATAATCAACATGCATCTATTTTTAGATTAGCGATCTATAAATAGAATTTGCCCAATCTTCTAAAAATAGAATTTCATCTATTTTTCCAACTTGATCAACCATCTACAAATAGCATCCTGAAACTTATAGAATATGCTCACCATGTCTAAAAATAGACATACACCTAAAAATAGTCGGCGGGCCCCACTTAGTGAAGGTGCTTAATTTTCACTAAGCTCATCATCTTGTTGAATCTCAACAGTTGGGAAGGAGTGGGACCGGATCGCAGCGCAGATCATAGGTTTTGGCTTTTAGTTATAAGCTGCGGGAGTTAACTTTTAAAATTTGTGAAGTGCGAGGAAGAGGGACCCACTGGATATGAGGCAGAGTTTTATGAATCGGCAAAGGTTTAAAGCAGTGAGTGTTATAGATTTTATATGATATATGAATATATTATGACGGTTATAATGTGGGGGGGGGGGCGAGCTGCAGAGGTGGGACCAACTTACCACATCACAAATTAAAATGGATAGATTGTGGGCACTCACAAAGGTAATTCAAATGCGATGTGATATCACGAAATCGGAAATTGCATTATTTAGAGTTTAGTTTCAATGCGAAACACGTAAAAAGTGTGAAATGCAATGAGGGGGCCCCACTTCAATCATGATCGGGAAATGGGAAGCGGAGCAAGGGAAAATCGATGAAAAGGTAAAGTTTGATGTTTTTCAAAGGAAAATGAAACGGAAAAGAAAGTGCGGTCGAGATTGGGTCCCACTTCACATCGCATCAGTGATTTATAAGTTTGGCATTGGATTGTTGTAGCAAAATTTTGCGATGGCAATATGCGATAAGGCACAAGGGGTCCCACCAATGTTTTGAGTGGCTCTTGTTATATATATAATATGTGACATATATAATGATAAGGTCTATGGTTTATATAACACAGTTGTTGATGGGTGGCGGGGCTTATAATATATCTAAAAATTTCAGATTTTTAGATAAGTGGGTTTTGGTCTATGGGAAAAGTGGAATGTGGGGTTTTTAATGAAATGTGTGGAAATATGAAAGGGGAAGGAAATGAAAGGGGAAATGAATGAAATGAGAGTGGGGGGGGGATATGCTATGCTTTAAAACTTTAAGATAAAAATTAATAATCAGAATTTAAACCACACAAATAACTTTACCATAAGCGCATTTAGACTAGTAGCCAATCAGAACCTTTAAAACAAAATGAAGTTGTTATTTTTCTTTCTTGTTTCCCTAACATTTTATTTGCCTTCTTTATTTAGAGCATCTACCACCTGACATTTTATTTCATTTGCCTCCTTTATTTATAGCATTTACGGCCTAACATTTTATTGACATGGATGCCTACAAAAATAATAATCTTCCTGACATTTTTAACTTTTTGATTCTTTTACATCCACATCCTACCTTATCATTTTGAACTTATTCAATTACTTATGCTAACTTATCAAAACAAATGATGTTACGACACCTCCTTGGTTTAGATTAAAGTATTGAACCAGTTTTATTTTCTATGTAACTAATCAATCTGTCAAAATTAAACAGTTTGACAAATTATTTTTCACTACCTATTGACAAGCAATTCAAACCTAATTCAATCATGATTAAACTATATGATTGAATTTTATTTAAATTTTGTGGCATTTTCAACAAGCTACACACAATTTATTTTCAAAAGTAAGCTAAACTAAGAGTAGTGGCATTTGGATGTGAAAAACTTTCAGAATTTATTGTTTTTCTTCTTTTTGATGGGGTTCACATCTTAAATATTTTTATTTATAACATATACCCTCTTTTGATTTTTTATGTTATCTCCTTTTCTTTTCTTTTTTTAAATTATTTTCAAATTTGGTAATCATTTTACAAAGTAAATTTGACCAAAAGAATAAACTCAGTCACCTTGAGATCCTATGAAATATAGGACCCTAACAGACAATATTTAGTAGCATATGATCTGAATGGATAACACAAATATCAGCATCTTCTCTTTTCTCATTTTGCATTCTTAACATTTCTACTTGTTCACTTATATTGCTAAGAATTTTTGTTTTGAATTTATCAAGTAACTTTTCAAGTTCATCTTGACTTACCAATGTTGATGATGATTTACTTACTCTTGCCCTTCCTCTTTATATGCATTTGAATGTTTTACAAATTTCTTCAAATGATAATTAGCATAAATTTCCTCTACTCATGAGTTCAAGGATATCGATCCACTCATCCCTAATTGTTCTAAGTAAGAGAGTTTTTAGTGTGTCAAATCCTAAATATTGTAATTTTTCCCTCTTAACATTAAACATGAACCTATCTATTAGATCCTCAAGGCTCTCATCTTCTTTTTTATTCATTCTAAAGATTTATTCCTTAAGATCATGGTCTTTGTATTTTTCTAGATAAATAAATTTTGTATATAATTCCATGACCTTATTGAATTAATTCCTAGACTCATGAACCATTTAAGAGCTCTATCCTTCAATGTTGGAGGAAACAATCTCAATTTTTGAGTGTGTGATAAGTTGCCATAATATCTACAAAGTATTTCAAATTCAAAGAGAAATGTTTATGGATCCTCTAACCTCATACCATGGAATTTTGGAAGGAAATATGGAGGGATTCTCTTCATATGCACACTGACATCAGTATCTTGGATGGGAAATCCAAGAGGATCTTCTTCATTGTCATCGTCTCCACCCATTTCTTCTACCTTCTTTTCCACCTCTTCTTCTTCTACCTGAAAAAGTGGATGGTGATATGGTTCTTATTGCACCACGTGATAAAATGGGGAGGGTTGGTATTGGAGAAGTATTTTTAAATAATTTGTTTTCAATAAGAATTCTAATGCAATGCAATTTCCTATTTTTGAAATGAAATATGCCTAATGCAAAGTTTTTTGTTTTTGCAGAAAGTAAAAGAAATGAATCAACTAGGGAAGAAAATAGCGCATACTTTGACACCTCCCTGGAAACGGCGCCAAAAAGTGATGAGCCTCAGTATTACAACAAGAATGCTACAACTACCGAGGCTACCAACTTTTATTATCAACTCGGGGTTTGTACAAACTTAAGAGGTATCTGCACTATATGTGCAGTATACAATGTGTCATTCTTTAGTTGATTTGATGTAATGGAGGGAATGTCATGAAATAAAAGCCTAAACTAATTGCAGAAATGGAAGTGTTGCTTTGAAAATAAATTAATCCTAGGAAAGAACAACAATTTGTAATTGAAATCCTAGGAGCATGAATTCAAATAAAAAGACCTAATATAATTTGCAAAAATGAATGCCCTAAGTGGTTTTTATTCCTCCTCAATGATGTATTTAGGTATTAGGGGTCAGTATTCAAGCCTAAGAGACAAAAACCAACCTTTGGGAGAAAATATTGCCGAGTTTACACATGCTACAAGAGTGTTATAGGCAACTCTATTTTAACTACAGGCAAGTCTATTTTGGAAATAACTCACCGAATGACTAAGTAAATAAAATGAAAATGGGATGGGACAAATTTTTTTATTAATTATAATGTCTTAGGTCTCCATTCCAAGTGGAATCACTCCAAAATACCCTTGTTCACACGTGCTAAAAAATAACAGAAAATTACTACTCTAAAATCTGGAAATTCAAGAACTAGTGAGCTAGTTAATCTATCAAATTCCTAACCTAATAAAGTGAAAATTAAATGGGGTAAATTTTGTTATCAAATTTAACATTATTATGACCTAATCCAAGTGGAATAAATTCAAATGGATCTCATTAAACCCTTCTAAAAAATAGCATAATTTACTAGTATTTCACTACAAGGCATTTCCAGAAATCTTATATTCGTGAACTAATAACCAAATCCAAGTGGCTTAATGATTAATATTAACTTCAAAAGTTATTCTAAGGATTAATAGTGATTTTGAACCTGTAAAAAACCTGAAAAAGAACTCACTTAAATCATCTAACTCAATCCTACAGCAAGAAAAAGAAACAATATTAAATATAGAAATATTCAAAGCAAAAATAAGAGATGCATGTGAATAAGAAGTGAAAAGAACATAAATTAATTGTGAAAGAGGGATTTGAGGCTCCTGGGATGGCCAAGCCCAAGGAGGCTCAGAGTCCTATGGAAGAAACCAAGCCTTAGAAGCTAAAATGGCACCAATCTTCATTATTTGAATCAATCCAAGTACATCCCTCCAAGAAAAGAAAGTGGAGCTTCCAGAAAACAAGTTTTCTCCAAAATAAGACTAAAAAATACCTTCCTCTATAGGCCAATTCGAATTGGTACTTATAAAAAATTATGAGGAAGCATTCTCCTTGAAAGGAGGAATCTTTCCCCTCCAAAATCCCTCAGATAGTGGATCTGGTTCCCAACATTAGGAATTTGCACTAATTGACAAGGAACACATTCCTAGATTTTCTCAATCATTGGAGTTCCAGAATCTCTCCATAATTTCTCAATAATTTCATGATATTTTGTTCATTTATTCTCCAATATTTATCCTCCAATAGTAAGGAGAAATTCCCTAAATTATCTCCTTCTCCAAATCTCCATAATCTGCCCAATATTCTCATAATATCCTTCAAAAATAAATAATATTAGGCACAAATATGCATTTATCTTTAAACCTTCATAAGAACATATTAAAGCATAGGAAAACATTATTAAGTGTATAAGGAGATATTTAATATATCTTTTATGTGCCTAGGAAAGGTTAGATGGGCCTTAATTTATGTCTAATTTAGAGGCCCATCAATGAGTTGACTTGACTTCTCGAGGGCGTACTTGGTAAACTTGGAGGCAATAAATATACTTTTAAATATTTCTAATTTATTTCATTTAAATGTCCAAATGGGACATGATAAATAATTTTATATTTGACTCAAATAAATTAAATCTAACTCATTACAAAATCATAAGTATGAAGATCGAACGTAGTTATAATTTCAGCACTCCCTCTTAACTAGGGAGGTATTCATGATGACTTATCAGGATATTCTCAAGTTGGAAATTTATAATGACAAAGTATATATATTAATAAGCATCATCAATGATAACATCATCATAACCAACATTATCAAATTACCAATGCTTTAACAAGTAAACTTTGTCTCTCCACTAGATTAGAGCACAATGTTGGGAGGAATTCAATAGGACACCACACAAATGCCTCTCTGAGGCATAAACTCCAGCTAGATTTACTAGATTATGTCCTCCATGAGACCATTTCTAGCTACTTGTCACAAGGAAATGTCAATCCACAAGACCATTCTTAAATGAGGTCAATGTACTTGAATTAGGGTGTTATTCCTAATTGGGGTGAGTACATTGCATAGGAATTTTAGTCTTTGATGCTTATCCAATTTACCATTCTCTCTATATTGGTCCATGTACTTGACTTAGGGTGTTAATTCTAACCATAGTACATGACACAGGGAGAAATAGGTTTCCATCCTCACTCCCTCTTAACCTAGGAGAAGTTATCCAGAAGCCCAAGCTTGTTTTGGAATTAATCAAGCTTCCTTACATCGACTACATGTTCATCTGTTGATATATGTTGTAACTTCTTGGCTCCCATCAGCACCTGCATATCTCAAATCACAATGTTCTTCGACCTTACATTTAAAACTAGGTTCTCTGGCAATCTTCAACAACCTTCATACTGTTTTTATCATTAAAAAGTATTATGGTCAAATCCATCACACCTTTAATTAGTCCATCAAAAATTTTATGGATCCAAATTAATTCACCACTAACTATATGTAATTCCATATCTTCTTCCTCTGTACTGCTCAGTGCAACAAGATCCTACATTAAGCTCTTCCAAGAAACCATACCAGATCCCAAGTAGAAACAATCACTAGTAATACCATTTCTCAGCATCATCACTGCAAACCATATCAATGTACCCTTGAATTAAATGTATCGATTAATCAATCATTTATCGGTATAAATATGGATAAAAAATGCTAGGACTCCCCAAATTTTAATAATATAGGTCTACAATCCATCATTCTAAACTTCTAGAGGATCTTAATCATATGCTTCCCTTGACCAAGGGAAGTCTCATTAGTTTTATGTGAAGTACCAAGTAGATATGAATCAATCCAACATTCTTCATGTCACATTCAGCGTCCATCTACATCTGAAGGAAATACATTTTCCTCTAACTCATGAGTCCTTCTTAAATCATTCAATCGATCCCAAACTATGAGGTTTCCTTTAATCAAGAGGATAATTTTTCATGTCCTTCAATATTTGGGGTAACCCTTCCAACTAAGGAAAATGTATTATCATGAACTTATTCATTTTATAGGGAGAACCTTCTCAAATATTGCTTCCATGTTTCCATCTAGTGCATGTTAAATATTTAATTCTTCAATAAAAGCATACTTCAAACTTCCTTCTTCTCCTATATTTAGGAACATCATCTGTTTTGTTATGCCCTACCAATTCTTTCATCTGTTGCAAAAGTCTAGGCATTCCTTACCATTGACCTACAATCCTCACTGGGAGGATATGAAAGAATTATTACATCCAAGCAAAAGATACATGGACAAGAAAGTAATTGAAATCAAAGGCAATAACAAAAGTGTTAATCAAAGAGGAAAATTATATAATACTTATCTTTTGAGAAAAGTCAGCTCCCTCTATATCTTATACCTCTTGTAATTTTCACCAAATTGGTCCCCATATTAGCATGATGTCATTTTTGTATTTCCTAAGAGCTAGGGTTTCTTATTTCCAGCATAAATGATTTTTCATAGGGTTTTGTTAGTTCAAATTTTTCTATGTTTTACAAACCCTAGATGCTTCACTATCTAAAAATCTACAAAACCTTTCATATTTTAGATCTACAAGTGTTAGCTAAAAACCCTAGAATTGTCATTTACATGCCTTACATACTTGAGATGGAGCTCAATTATATTTTTTTCATTGATTGCCTAACTTTGATCGTACCACAGAAACTTAGTCTTCGAGTGCAAGGAAAGGTTCGAAGCATCTATAATATCGATTTTGTTTTTGTCCTCAAAAGAGAAAGCATGACTTCTTATACAATGTAACTTTGCAAACCCTTTCAGATCATGTTATTTAGTATGGTGTTCTGACAATACCTAAATGCAATTTCAATATGGTTGACATAGTATTCTAAGATTATAGATCTCAGAAACCACTTTTTGATGAGCTTAGGAGTCATTTTTTTCAAGAGAACTTTGGAATGGACTTGTACTTTATATTTACACTATATTACTAGCCTAACTCCTTAGATATAAAAATAAAAGGTTATATTTTCCTCTTGTATTGCAGAAAGTGTGGGGTAATACTTCAACCATGCTTGTCCTTATTTTTGTACCTTTGAGTATGGTACCAGATTATTATTTCTTCATGTTAGCTTGCCTTAGTCAACTGTCAAAAATACTTTATAGACTACTTGTATAGGTCTGTAGTCATATATCCCACTAGTAGCAACCCTTTATCTCTTCCTCACAAACATGTCTTCTCTTCACATCCACCTAAGGATAATCGAGCCTCAAATCCACACCTATAACAAGCTTCTCGGCATACTGTACTAGTAAAATTATGCTTCGTCCCTTCTCCTATTATGATAGATCTTAGGCTCATTGTCTTAGTCAATGCAACTTGGATGCCATAGATATTTTCAATACTAACTTTAGAGATATATACCTCGGGTTGGTCATAGAGATTTTCACATAGAGAATATAATTAGACTATCAGTTCAGATCCTTAAGGAATGAAGTTCATATTTCTAGCTCGGACTTCATATCAAACTTGGATCACATCAAATTTCTCTTCAAGTGTAATAGGATTTTTATTTTTCTTGTTGTATGTTGGTGATACTAGACATTATTTTTATGATGTCCTTCCTTTGGAGACTCTTGTGACTTGAATTTTTTACACTTATGTAAAGTGGTTGACATGATTATATTTGAATTTTATCATGAGTTAGTGTTATGCCTAACTCATGATAAAATTATGTGTGTATGTTTTCTTTTAGCATTTAGTTCATTAAGTTATGTCATCAAGCAACTATACATTCAATTCAAGAATAGATCACAGTACACCAGAGACAAGAGACACTAGAAATTAGGCCAGCGGCCAGGGAAAAACCCACAAGGGGAAAACCAGGAAATACTTTCCTTATAGAATATTTTTCAACAAGAGACATATCTAGATCATAAAAAACCTGACCATAATATAAATTTTATAAGTTCCAACTCATCCCTCCACATTTCTATCCATAATACTATTCATAAATATTTATAAATCTCTTCTTTGGATGCCATATGCCACTGAAATAAAAATGCCATGATAACTTGCTTAATCAAAAAAGAATGTGTCTTAGAAACTTGCATGACCGGATAAGAAGGTAACCTCAGGAAGCTTGCTTAGTCCCATAAACATATAGCTTGCATAGACACAAAAATATATCCTTATAAACTTGCATTCCACAGAGGAATAGTGCCATGGATAACTTGTATTCTTTAGAGATATAGTGTCACAGATAGCTCGCATACTTCAGATATGTGGTGCCACAAAAAGTTTGTATTCTATAGTAGTATAGTGGCTCAAATAGCTATGAATTCCATAAAATAATAGCTTTTAATTTCACCCAAGAAAAATTCTAAATTCCCTTCCATGGATGAGATTTGAGTTGGTTATAAAATGGTGGAGTATTGATGCCAATACATAGTTGTTTCCTCATCTGAAAAGGTGCCTCTAAAGGTTGAGATGCCTGGAATTCTGGAGGGTCGACTTGGTCAACTTGGAGGAAATATATATACTTTTTAAAAAATCAATTTTTTTTCCTTTAAATGTTCAAATGGGACATGGTAAAAAAAAAATTATTTCAACTCAAATTTTTGAATCATTACAAAACCATAATTATGAAGACCAAACTAGTTACAATTTCAAAAACATGGTGTTGATATCTCATAGGGTGGAATTTCCAAAACAGTACTAATTATCATATTCGAAAGAACTTTCTCTACCAAAGGTTATCATCACCAAAGCATTAACATAACTGAGTCACCAAGATTATGATATTATTTATGAGAAAGGAAAATAAAATTTGGAGGCTAATGCTTTATCCTAATAATTTAAGGAGTATGGATTCCTCTTTGCCTTAAATTTACTTGTTTCATGTTGGATCAAGGAAGCCCATCAATATTTTTTGGAAAATGACACTATCATTCAACTCATCCACAACCATAAAGAATATTCCAACCCTCCTAAACAATATATGTGGAAGTGATATGCATTACAATATAAAGGAATTATTCTGGTAAATTATTATTCCTTTAAAAAAAGGATATGAGAGGAATTTTATTCATCACCTATAGTTGTTCACTCTAGATTTCATAAAATATATGAAAGAGCTAAGCATGTTTTCATTTGGGAAGGCATGAAAATAACATCTAGGATTTTGTGGAAACTTTTGAAAGTTGCTAGAGAAATAAGGGTGATATAATAAATATGTTGAGGGAACTGCAACCACTATTGATCCCAACACACATACATAATGACAAATCTATGGATTTTATATTGGACTTCCAAGGACAGGAAAAAAGATTAATTTTTTTTAAGTTACATGCCATGCCTAATTCTATTGTCTTAGATCGGGACCCTACCTACACGAATAATTTTTGGTAGGGGTTTCATTAAACTATAGGGTACCCAACTAAAAATTAACATTTCATATCACCCCTAAATAGATGGTCAACTTTAAGTGGTAAACAAGTTCATAGAAACTTGTTTGTGATGCTTTGATTTTGAAATGCTACACTAATGGACATAATGGACTCCCCTTGTAGAATGGTGGTACAATACCTCTTATCATGGAGCTACACAAATCCGTATGAAGCAATATATGGTCAAAAACCATTCACTCACTTCATATTTATGATGCACCTCCAAGTTTTAGGGAGTGTATCACACACTCCACACTATAGAAGCCATATTTTGCATACTAAAGGGCAATTTGGTTATGCCTCAAATTAGAATGGAACAAAAAGTAAACCAAAATCACTCTCAACATTATTTTGTGGTAGAATATTAGGTTTTTATTTACCTTCAACCCCATAAAAAAACATCACTTAAAGACAAAACACCTAAAAAATAGCACCAAAGCTCTATGGATCCTATAAGATCGTACAATGCATTAGACAAGTGGCTTACAAATTATCTCTTCTAACCCACTTCAAGGCTCATCCATTATTTCATGTATCTTGTCTAAAGTAGGTCATGGGACCAAAGTGAAAGATGTAAACTAGCTTTCCATAACTCAATGAGGAAGGATACATTTGGCTTCAACAAGTACTAGTATTGTATACTAGATGATTCAGATCATGGGGGCTAAGATCTGGAATGATTGGATGCCACTCAGATTTTCCTTGAAGTTGTTGGGAAGAGGAAAGGGGTCCGAGGTAACCACAAACCAACTTTAGGTACAGAATCTAGCCAATATGTACCCAGAGAGGGCTCTCTCTGTAAAATTTAGCTTTGTTTTAGAAGATATTAGGCTAGTTATAAAGTCCAGGGGTTTTGTTTGAATTTGGGTGATGGTATTCAATAGCTGAGGATAAAATTGATTAATTTAGGCCATTGGGCTAATGGAGTCAAGGAAAATGGGTTAACTAGATTAAGTTTCTTAACAAAGGATGGTTTCACAGGGCAAGATAATAAAAAAGGGAACAATTATAGATCTTAAAGTGAATGGGATGGAATCAAAATGGATGAAGGGCAATTAAGAATTCTTCAACACATCTATCAGAGGGAAATTGAGTGATTATTAATAAAGAGAAATTAAGTATTCTTTACTAAATAATCAAAGTGCATAAACTAGAAAAACAGGAGCAATTAAGAATTCACTGTTAAAACCAGTTTAGAAGAAAACATTTAGAATAACAATGATTAAAATCAGATTCGACTTAAGCACTTTCTGATTTATTCCTTTTCATTAATCATTCATATATGAAACACAGTGATATAATAAACAGGTATAAAGACTTCAAAACACAAGATAAAGATGACTTATTGATCCGTAGTCTGACACAAGAATCCTGTAAAAAGTCTTTCGCATCAATTCATCATCCAGTTAGCCACACAAAATTTCTCCAATAGCACTTTATTCCAAAATAGTCAATGTTACAGCAAAGTCTAAGAATCCACGCCCAATACTCCAAATTAGGGAGTATTTATACAAAAAATTACAAAAAATATCTCATAACAAATTGAGATATAATCTAGGATGACTCATAAGTATTTTACAACTAATTAGAGACAGATGGTCTCGTAGATAAGAAAAAATGATAACTGATGTTGTATTGTTTCCTTCTTTTGAGAATGTGATGAAGGTAGGCCCTATGCTTTGGCTCATTGATGTCCTCTCCAGTAACTTTGTGTTGGCTGCTTCATTTTACTGATACTCTTTAACTGCACTGATACACTTTGACCTATATTCATCCTTTTATCCTTCTTATCATAACTTATTGTAGTACATAATCAAAAATTCATGTAAGGATATTTTTTTACAAAAGTTCTAGCATGTCTTCCCACCATTTATCTTCCGATATCCTGGTCCTTTTCAGCTTTCTGAGAGTTTCATCAGTTTCTATATACCTAAAGAAATTAGGTTGAACTGGGAACAAATGCTTTACCTCATGCTCGAGATAAAACAAATTTTCCAATCTATCATGAAGATTTTTTACTGTAGGTAGTGCTGCTTTTGATTAACTAATTGAGGAACTGGCCTGATTATCAGCATGCTTGTCCAATTTCTCAACATAACTTTCAAGGTCCATCAATTTATCCTCTGAAACTAAAGGACTGGGAAATCCTTTATTCAACAAAATATCAAATCTTTTTATGAAGGCAGTGATTTCTTCTTGCATGTCAGAGCATCTTCGTTCCAAATTCTGCATCAGAGTTCTTTTGGTAAAAACTCTTTTTATTTCCAAAATTGTTCCTGTCCTGTCTTGGATGCCAAGTTCTTCAAGTTGATGCTTGTTCTGAGTATTCAAAAAGTGGATAAGTTCATTAGCTTCTTCTGGCATGTTTCCCAGTTCTTCTCTTGCTTTGAGGACTTCTTCCAGAGCCAATTTGACTAAATCATTTTGTTCATACATTATTTGAATTGAGGGCCAGACATCTCTTATTGATTGGATGATTTTGTCCCAAAGAATTTCATTTATTTCCTTTAAAGGCTTCTCCAATGTGAGATCCTTCTCCAATGCTTTGACTAATTTTTCTAATTTTTTGACCTCTCTTGTTTTATCTGCAACATTCATCTTCGAGAGGTCATATTTTTGTTCCAAAGTGGTGAGTTGCACCTTTTTTTTCTGAAGTTCTGTCACTTGGAGTTTCAGTTCCTCCATTGACTTTATTAACTCTTCTGTACTCAAATTTGAAGTATTTACCTGTGACAATTCTGTTGGTTGACCTGTTGTGGATGTACCTGTAGTTACCTCTGCTGTAGATGCTGGAAGACTAGGTTGCTTGTCTTTCAATGCCTTTTCAAGCTATTTTTTAGTTTCATTAAGTTTCTCATTCAGTTTCAAGAGCAAGTCCATCAATTCTTCTTCAGAATTTTGCTTTATAATTTCTGCAGTCTGTGGATGTCTTGAGGCTGGTAACTTCAATTGTTTTCTCAAAGCTGCAATATCATCATATTTTTTCTTGATCAAAGCTTCTATACCCTTGACATCCTTGGGATTATGACCCAAACCAATAATAATTTCCTCCAAAGTTTTAATCCTGTTGTCCTTAGCCTGAGAAGAGGCTTTTTCAAGACTTAATTGAGCATTAGTATTTTCCAAAGAATCCTGCAATTTCTGGGTCATCATTGATTTATCCATCATAGTAGAATAAATCATCTCACCTGTCTATTTATGCAGCTCAATTTGATCCAAAGGATGAATATCCTTTGCTATGACTTCAAAATTAGTCCTGATATAATCTGCAGCTATTTGAGGTTGCTGCACTTTGGGTTTGAAGTGACTCATTATCATTTTACCTTGTTGAATGTCATAGGTTGACATCAATCTCTGTTGATTCTTAGGAGCTATCTTCAAACATTGATTGTACACTTGAAGTCTGAGAGGATCGTTTATGGCCTTTATATTTATGAATGTTCTTTTAATATCCCATGCATCTTTTACTGGTGGTTTGAAAGATGATACCTCTGCACTTTGCTGCCTTTGCAGCTCTTTTCTCTGTAAAGTAGTGGATGTCCCACTGATTGTACATGTTTGCTGACTACCCAATTCCTCTTATGTATGATTATCAGGAATTTCATGAACAGATTCCACTTCCGGAAGAGGATTCAATTTTTGTGTTTTAACATCATGTTGTTCAGAAGATCCACTGACAGGAGTGGCCCTTAAGAGGAGTTTGTAAAATTGATATTTCTGCTACATTGGTCTGAGTAGGAGAAACCAATACTTGACCCTGTTCTTTAGAAGTTTGAGGTTGTTCTGTCATTGTAAATTTCTCAGTAACTTGTATATCAGCCTCTTTCTCCTTTCCTTTAGATGCTACCGTAGCCAATGCACTGATTTCCTGTAAATTTTGTTGAGAAGTCCCAGTAGAAGAAGAACCAATACCTGGTATCTGTACCTGTCCAAAAGAGTCTAGGTAAAGTATTTTTTCAAGGTCTTTCATTACATTTTCAACATTGACCTGCTCACTATCTTGTTCTATCAATGTCCCTTCCATCCATTCATCCATATTGGCATATTGTTCAATTTCTGGGATTCTTTGATGAATGTATGGTGATAGTCTATTTTTCATTCTTCTATCACAAATAAAGATATTTGGGTCATAAGCTACCCAATAGAAACTTTTTTTTTAATTTAAGATAATCTTCTAATATTCTTTCAGCTTCCTTTCCAGCTTCTCTAGAGTTGCAAAAAAAGGGACCTAACTGAATTTTAATCCTGAGTTGAGCCTTTTTCTTTGCACTACAAAAATGGACTATATCTGAATTGATCATCTGCCTGAAATACTCTAATGCAAATAGTATCATTGGGACATATTTTGGCAACTTGAATGGGCATCACTCACACCCATAAATTATGATTTTTGTGTGATTTCGATATAGGTACCAATCACCTATCCGGTATTGCTTTGAAAGTTGAAGAATTTTCTTGATTTCATTATTGAGCCTAGGAGGGGAGACTCCTGTCAACAAGGTGGTTGCAGGGTGTACAAAAAGGTCAATAAACTCATTGTAGGAATAAGGAGAATCACAGGAATTATGAGTGATGGCAGACCAAAAGATAACAGACCTAGGATTTCCTTTGGCATCAAGATTTTTGACATAGAAAGTGAAACTTTCTGATTGGTAATAAAGCATGAGATGATAAATAACAAAATAATACTTGAACACTCTTTCATTCTCTAATCTCATGAACTGATCATGGATTTTGTCTGCAATGTAGGAAGAAAAATCATACTTGACAGCAGGGGGCTGTCCAGGGGTGAAAATAGACAACAATACTAGGGTTAATTGGTCAACATATTCACTGGTATTGAAGCCCATTATAAAGGATATCATATTCAAAATAAGTCTGCCCACATCAATGAAAAAAGGATAACCATAAGGGGGAGGGCCTTTGGGCTGATGTTCTGGTAACATGAAGGTTTAGCAGGGGCGATTTAATTCTTCATGGGATAAATTGGCAGATTTTTCAAGTAATTCTCCCATGGACAGGGGCGTGAGGGCTTGACCAGGTTGAAATTGTAACATCTCATTGATAGACTGAGAAGTTATGGGAAAAAGGACAGTCTGACTCGGGGACAAAACTGCTCATTGATTGGGATCATAGTTTGCATGACAGTAATGGATTAGCTCAGGGAAAATGTGGACTAAGGGGAGAAGGTACATGGGAAGATTGGATTCCCATAATCCAAAAATATCAGAACCTTTCAAGTAATTATATCTGCAGTAGCAAAATATTCGAAGGGGATTTTCACTGAGAACCACGTCTTTAATTTGGAAATCTCTGTCAACTAAAGGTAGATAATCTAAATCTCTGTGAGGGGCATTGAGGGGTGTGACATTCAGAGCCACGGGAATCTCCATTTCTGGTTCTTGTGGATTCAGAAATGAATTGGGGGTTTTTTATGAAAAACGGGCACAATCACAGGTTTGGGAATACAAATGCAGTTTTGGGAACTGTTCTGAACTCTGTTTCAGTTTTCTTTTGAAATTCAAAAAAAAAACCTGTTTTCTTACAGAGTTCAACGGGAATTTGGGTAAATACCTGTTTTCCGGGAATTAAACAGTGATGAAAACAGGTGCTGGTAATGGCGAATGAATTCTAGATGCTCGACTTCAATTTTCTTCAACAAAATAGCGGTTGGCAAATTTTGACAGTTAATTTCGAAATTTTGCATAGGACACTGGTTACTACAAATAATGAAAATGATGCAGTTTCTTTTGTTTTATTCACAAAGTCAAAACGTTGGCGGGTTTTTAGTTTTTTAATGGATGACGTCAGCAAGTACGGAGGTTTCGTCAGGGAAAGCAGGCGGTAAGCGGTTTCCATCGCACCGCTTTTGAGAAAGGGCAGTTTTCAGTGGAGGGCGAGCAATTCCATACGATGAACGACACATGGCGCGGCACTGTTCAGAAAACCGCTTGGCCATCGCGCGTTATCGTTCGGACGTGGATGGCTAGCGATATTGATAATAACCGTTGATTTTGAATCAGTTGATCGAACGGTCGTCAAAACGTGGAAATGACGGATAGATAAAGGGCAGGCCCAATGTGATTAAATATTAAATAATCGTATCGGGGGTGATTTGATTGGCGGATTAGGTTATTAACTAAACTAGAGGGTTAATTAATCCCTTTTATATGGCGGGGTAGCAGGTTTTTTAATTAATCGGTAATTGAACCAATTAATTACAATTAACGCAATTATATGAATATTTTTCAACCAAAGGGGCGGGATATTAATTATTGGGGATTTTATTAAAATAATACGGGAAAAAGGGCGAATTTTATATGGGTATTTAAATAATAAAATTAGAAATTAATATGAAAAAATGAACTAAAGCGCTAAGTGTAAAACATTAGAATAATGTATTTAACTTATGCTTGCATGAATAGGGTTTTTTGTGAAATATTGCATGATTTTCCTAAGTAAAATGGAATTTTACTTAGGAAAAGATTTTTTAGAAGTGAATGAATGACATGATGAATGATTTTAAGTACTTAGGCTTTTCCAATTATTGGGCCGAGGGTCCGGTCCCTCCAAAAGTCAAGGAAATGCCTTGAGCCCCTTTAATTTTCAAATGCCTTTGTACTTAGGGAAATTAGTGAATTTTTTAGGGAAAGATGAGAAGGGAAGTTAATAATTTGACTTTTCTTTGCTTGAAATTCTTCCAGTGTAGTGTCTGCCTTAGCACTTGTGATGAAAGTAAAAATTAACACATTTGGAGTCATTATCCATCACATATAATTCTGCAACAAAATCTACCTACCCTACCAACTTTACCCTACCATTTTTTCTTCTTTATTAGGGTGCACTTAGACTGGCAAGCCCTTATCACACTTTTTCTTTTACATATGGAAATCTATCTAATTCTAACCTTATTACATCTAAGGGCTCAGATTAAGCTGTTGAGCTCTTTTTATTCACTCTACCTATCTACTTATCTGCCAAGATTAAACAGTTTGGTCAGATTTTATTCTCTATCTCTAAAACATAAAATTGAAAGATGAACTAGCCAAGTTTAAACTGTTTGACTATTCATCAATTGTGGCATAAAATACAAGTTGCACACAATTTTGTTTATTACATAAGAGCAAAAAGTAGTGGCATTTAGACTTTCACACTTTCCTTAGCCTTTCTTTTGGTGGGGTTCATTTTCTTTTACTTTTTTGGCCATTTTTTATTCTTTTCACCCTTTGATTTTTCTTTTAGGGTATACCCTCTTTACATTTTTTAAATTTTTTGATTTTTTGAGAATATGGAAAACCTTTGCAACAAGAAAAGGTATGAACATATTGCATAGCCCATCAAGTTAATCATGAAATATGACACCTATTGGTATAGGAGTCTAACACCAAGTAAGGATGCTCCTGTAGTGGTGAATGAAGGCCCAAGGGTAGAAAAATTTGTAGTGTATGGACCAGCAAATGGACTCCAAATGTGCCAAAAGGAGGTTTGAGATTGTTGTGAAAACTTTGGAACAAAAATATGCTTCAAGCCACGGATTCCATAGAGCGGTAACATGCTGCTGGTACCAATGATATAGATCTTAGGGCTAGGATACAAAAGGCTTGAATTTTGGCGAGAGGATGATAAAAAACATACATTTCTACACGAAACTAATGACAGAACATTTATAAAAATGCAAGAAATGAATATAATATCACAAAAAATATGAAGAGAGAGAGAGAGAGAGAGAGAGAGAATTGGAGAAGAAGGATTCCATTAAGAGAAACAATTACATGCAATGAGGCCAATTTTTGACCTCTCCTTCTTTACCTTCACTCTCTTTTTATTTCCTTATTATAAGGTTTTCTTTTATGGAGTCAATTTTAATTAATTTTTAATTTGTCAATTGCATATCTATTAAGCCCCCCTTTTACATTAAAAAAAAATGACTTATACATATATGCTTATACATCCCCCAAGCTTATACATATGAACTTAGACTATAAGGCCTCCTAAGATTAGGATCACTAGAAATTGTTAACTACACCAACACATGATCGGTGAAGTGTTGATCTAGTGGAAATAATTTCCACTTGAAGATGCCACCTGGAAAAAAACCATGATTCTACATAAATTTTATCATCTTTAACCTCAAGGAAAAAATTTCTTTTAGAGGGAGGGCATGTTAGATTCCCACGCTACCCTCCCTATTTTTAGGACACCTCAAAAGCTAGTTAATTGGTGTATGTAAAAAAATTCTTTGAATAAGACCCATTAGGTAGTAGTGGATAAATATTTAATGTAAAAATGTCACACTTATAAGGCCAACTAGGTAGTTGGAACCCATGGGTGACAGGACCACAAGTAGTTAAGATGTTTTCTATTGAAAATATATTTAAATAGATGGGAAACTATGGAATACTTTTCTTGCATTCTTTTATTTGGAACTTTTGCTCAATGAAAGGTCGCCTAATTTGCAGAGGGAAAGTGAACATATTTTCCTTCCATAGATTAACCTAATATAATGGTATATTTTTACTTTTTCCATCTCATTTCCTCTTGTACGTAGTTATAGTAATTATACTCTTTATATTAGTTGGATATGTTTCAAGTTTAATGGTTAAGTAACATTGTAATAGTGTCAAAAAATTATTACCATAATTTGAACAATATTTTTCGGATTCTTTGGAAAGAAATGGAGGAAACTTTAGATGGTATGCCCTTTTTTCCTTTCTCTTCTTGATTTCAATCCATTCTCATTGTCATTCTTCATAAAATTAATACTAGGTGGGAAGCTATAACCTATTGCATGTTAGGTGTTTTTTTATTAGGAAAATCCTTTTCCTTTTTTGTTTCCATAATTATGGTGGACTTTTCCATTTCTATTGGGAGATTTGTGCATTACAAAAATTCTTCTACAATGCATGTTTATTTTTTTATGTCTTAATCTTTACTCCAATAGAATTATTGGAATACTTTTTAGTGTCATGTTGATGCTTGGGATTAACTAAGCCAACAATGGGAGAAATCGTCGATCAATGTCCCAATTAGACCCATACTCATTTGGAATAACAATTCTAATCGGAATGTGGGTTTAGTTGCCACCAAAACAAGTTTCTCATGCTAAGGATACTTTCTAAAATGGAATCTAATGGATGGTGGATGTATGTTATGAAACTAGCTCCAAAAATAGAAGAAAAGAGATATCAACGCCTTAGAAATAAGTCACTTTGAGGGCCAACCTCCAATACATTACATAAATGAAAAAATTCTTGGATGATACAAATGAAAAAAACCTCCTTTCTATATAAGGAGTCCATGGGAGCACAATGTAATCATAGCCGACCTAACAATAATAATGCAAGGGCACAATAATAACAATAAGGGGGTTACAGGGGTACAACAATAACAATAAGGGGGTTAAACTAACAACAATAAGGCACTATACTAGTAATATAGGGACCTAACATGCTCCTCTCCTTCAAAAAATTGTTGTCCTCAATGCTTGAGTAGCTCCAGGTGCTTCTATATAAAATTCTCATCCTCCCATGTAGAATCTTCAGTGGGTAAGTTCTTCCATTTGATGAGATACTCAGAAATTGATTGATTTCGTAGTTGTCGAGTTCTTGTTTCCGTGACTGCTTCAGGTTCCAATATGGTTTTTTCTTCCTCATCAAGTTCTAGAAATATTGTTTTAACTGGAATTTTGTCCCCTCTAACCTTCTTTAAGCATGAAACATGGAAAACTGGATGCACTCGTGAAGAAGCAGGAAGCTCCAATTTGTATGCCATAGTACTAATATTTTGTAACACCTTGTAAGGACCATAGTACTTTGGCGATAATTTATTATTTTTCTTAGCTTTCTTGAGGGACATTTTTTTGTATGGTTGTAGTCGTAAAAATACCCAGTCTCCTACATCAAAACTTCTCTCACTGCAATGTTGATTTGCCTGTTGTTTCATTCGATTTTGTGCCAAATTTGGGTTATCCTTTAAGAGTTGGAGAACTTCTTTTTGATGCTCGATGTGATCTTCCACTCCTTGAACCCTAGAATTTTCCCCCAAAGAATATGTGATGGATGGTGGATGATATCCATAAAGTGCCATAAATGGGGTCATTTTTGCTGCAGTATGGAAGGAAGTGTTATACCACCATTCAGCGAGAGGTAACCACTTGACCCATTGTGCTTGCTTATCAGATATAAAACAACGAAGATATCCTTCCAAACATTTATTCACTATCTCAGTTTGACCATCGACTTAAGGATCATAAGATGAGCAATGAGCTAGTTGAGTACCCAAACAAGAAAATAATTTCGTCCAAAAATTTCCTGTAAAAATGGGATCTCTGTCACTTACAATAACCTTCGGGTTTCCATGTAGCTTTTGAATTGTTTCCATAAATGTAGTAGCTCGTACTTGCTTTAAATGGATGAGATAATGCACAAAAGTGTGCATACTTGGTAAGTCCATCAACTACCACCATGATGACACTCTTTCCTTAGGACTTAGGTAAACTTGTGACAAAATCCATTGAAATATCCTCCAACGTCGACTTGGAATGGATAAAGGTTGTAGAAGACACGGGGTCTTAATTGTCTCAACTTTATTTCTTTGGCAAACCAAACATTCTACTACAAACTTTTGAATATCGAGTTGAGACATCCCATTCTTCACCCTGTAGTAAGTTTTTAAAAATCCCGAGTGTCCTCCTAAAGGAGAAGTGTGCAATTCCAAAATAATCTTTTATTTTAGTTTGGGAATTCTTGAAAATATATAAGTGATATTTTTTTACCATAAGGAATCATTTTTTCCAACTAATTGTATCGGATGTACTATGATCTTACTGCAAATTTTGAATGAGTGTCCACACTTCTTCGTCCTTCTTCCATTCATCCCTTGCTTCGGTTATCCAATCTGGTTGGATAATGAAATGGGCACAAATCAATGCTTCACCTCTTCATCCTTTCTTGAGAGTGCATCTGCAACAACATTTAGCTTTCCCTTTTTGTAGATCGATTTCAAATTCATAACCCAACATCTTTGTGACCCATTTTTGTTGCTCTTGAAGATAGTCTTTGTTCCAAAAAAGTGTTTAAGACTATCATGATTAGTTTTTACCTGCAAGTGTCTTCCCATTAGGTAAGGTCTCCATTTCTTTAGTGCATGTAGTATTGCCAACATTTCCTTCTCATAAATAGCCTTTTGTAAATACTTTCCCTTGATTGGACGACTTTCAAAATAAATAGGTCTTCCGTCTTGCATTAAAATAGCACCAATTCCATTTCTTGAGGCATCACATTCCACAATAAAGGTTTTTGTAAAGTCTGGCATAGCTAAGACTAGTGCTAGGCACATTTCCTATTTAAGATATTAAAGGGCCTTAGTTGCTTCAGGAGTCCATGAAAATGCATCTTTCTTCAATAATGTTGTTAGAGGTATTGCTATTCTCCCATAATTCTTAACAAACTTGCGATAATACCCTGTTAACCCAAGAAATCCATGCAACTACTTTATGGTTGTGGGGACTTTCCATTCCTTAATGGCTTTAATTTTTTTAAGGTCTACCTTAACACCCTCATGAGATAAAATATGACCCAGATATTCCACCTCTTGTGCTCCAAAGAAACATTTGGATGTTTTTGCATATAATTGTTTCTCCTCCAATAGTTTGAGCACCCTCTCAACATGTTGAACATGATCCTTCCAAGACTCATTGTAGATTAGTATATCATCAAAAAATACTAGCACAAATTTTCTAAGGAAAGGGTTTGAAAATGGAATTCATCAACCCTTGAAATGTGGAAGGTGCATTGGTAAGGCCAAAAGGCATGACCAAAAATTCATAATGACTCTCGATTCGAAAATGATGTTTTAGAATATCTTGGATCTTCATTCTAATTTGATGATATCTGAATGAAGATCAACCTTGGTAAAATAAATTGCTCAATGTAATTCATTCAATAATTCATCTATCACGAGAATAAGAAATTTATCTTTAATAGTAAGACTACTGTAGTGCGATATAATATGGACACATGCGCCATGATCCATCCTTCTTGTGCACCAATACTATTGATAGGGCAGAGAAATAACTTTGACTAGGTTGAATTATACTACGACCTCTCTAACATTTATGCAACCATACATTCAATTTCACTCTTTTGGACATAAGGATATATGTAAGGCCTGATGTTTGGAGGAACACTTACTGGAATAAAATGAATAGCATGATCATGATCACGAATAGGTGGTAGTCCTTTGGGAGTATCAAACACCTTGGAATGATTGTTCAAGACTTCTTGGAGATCTAGAGAAATAGATGATTTTGATGTTGGAACTTCTAGTGAGCATAATTGTGCAATTACACCTCGTTGTTTTTTCTTGAGAATATTTGTCATGATATTAGAGCTTATTATATTTCTTGGCTTCCTTTACGATACCTACGTAATTCAATTTCCTTTCCTTCCGAAAAAAAATTCAAGAAAAGTTCTTAAAACTTAAAAGCTATTGTCCCCAAATATTGTAACCATTGTACTCCTAGTACAACATCGGCACCTCAATTGGGATGGAAAGCATTGGAATATTCAATACATATTCCCCCATGTCTAGCTTGATATTATGGCATTTTCCAAATAAATTTATAGTTCCTCCATTTGCAACCATCACTTGACATTCTGGTCTTTTAGGGTATAGAAACAATTCAATTCCTTGGCTACCTTACAATGAATAAAATTATAGGTACTACTGAATCAATCAACACTATTACCTTTTTCTTATTGATATGTCCTTCTATCTTGAGAGTTTGATCGAGTGGTAATTCCTACCTATACATTACACGATATGGTCGAATCATTTCTTCTTCTTCTGCTAGGGTTGGTTCTGGTGTATATCCTCTTCTTTGTAAGTTTCTTGCTCATTTTCTTCCTCCTCTTCACAATCTATGTAAAATGAGTTTCTTCTCGAAGCACTTATGACCTTTAGTGTATTTGCTATCTAGCTTTGTGGCAAAGCCATTTTTCTCTTTTTTCTTCCAATTTTTGTGGTGTCAACCTTGTAGGTTGTGGAAGTCTAGGAGTATCAACACTTCCATATTTTATAGATGTGAGTGGTAGGCTTCTATCGCCATAATTTTACATTCAATTTTTTCTTTCAACCTTTGAATGCCTTCTCCAATGAATCAAGTTCCCAAATGCAAAATTCATGTTGGATCTTATCCTTTAAAGTCCCTATGAAGACATCAATCTTGTGTTCCTCTGGAATATCGAGTTTACCCTTATATTCAATTTTTTGGAAAGTCCTCAATGTGCTCCACCACTGAACCCTTTTGTTTGAGATTTATTAATTGGCTAAAGAAGGTGTTTCTCTTTGTGATCCTTATAATGCTGCTATCATTTCCTCCGTAAAAATTGACTAAGTGAGATTTTTTTACTAGGAACAAAGCCATCGATATCCATACAAATGTATTTTGTTATAAATGTAAATTTTGCAATGCGTACCTTTTGTGTGTTTTTCACATTATTGAGATCAAAATATTTCTCCATTTGCTAGTATCCATGTTACGGGATCCTTGCCATCAAACTTGTTCATATCCATCTTTGGAAATCAGTGGTTCTTCAATCCAACATTAGAGTTTATGAAATCATGATTAACATTTATTTTGTTCTCATCATGAGTTTCCTCTACTATCTTTCCGCCATTAGGAATCATTTCTTGTATCAACATTTCCTTCAAACCTTCATTTCTTCAAACCTTCCATTTTTTTCTTCCATACCATCCTTCAAACCTTCCATTTTTTTCTTCCATACTATTCTTCAAACCATCCATCATAGCTTTCATTATCCTTTATTCAAACCATCCATCTTAGCTTCCATGCCTTTCTTAAAAAAATCATTTAATTTTTTGTTGCTCTTTAAAGCGAGAAAATTTGGTGCATTTGCTCTTGTAATTTTGATATGTCATGTTGCATTTCTTCATCTTCATGAGCCATAGTAGAGCCTTCTGAAAGGCTTAATGAGTGTTGAGTTCTTTTTAGGGAGAATTTTAAAACCCGATACGATATCTATTCTACAATATACCCTTGGAATCAGTTCAAATTGATTCTTCAAACAGGACTTATGCAATTCGGGAAAAAAAAATACACACCTTTTTCTTGCTTTTGAGGAGCTCGATATTGGGAAATTGAATTATATTTATGATTTTGGATCTTTCAATATCTAAAAATTTGGCCCTATAGTATCATTACGAATCTTCTTTCGAATTCCACGAGTTTGACTCGATTTGGATTCTTTCCAAGACAAAGTTATGCCCAATATCCCACAATGACTAATTATGTTCTGGTTTGGGTAGAGTGAAATTGTGCGATGTGCCATATGTCACTGTTTCCTCCTTTGGCTCTAAAATTGATATATGGGAAACTACAATCCATGTACTTGCATTCACTTTTTACGAATTCCAATCCCGATACTCGAGAGAGAGAGTTATGACGATTTTCTCCACGGTCCACCTCTTTGAGATGAAATTCAGGAGCTCTGAAAAAAACCGAACTTCCATAGATCATATCTCCGAAAATATTGTGCACAAGATCTTAAATTTGTACGAGAGAAGTTGCATAGGGATTTTTGGCTTCGCTCTATAAGAATTTCAACTTACGAACCTTCGTAGAAAAAAATTTATAACGTAAATTCCACGATGACCTGTTTTAGGTGAAATTCAGGGAGCCTAAAAAAACTCTAACTTCCATAGATCATATCTCCGAAAATATTGCGGACCAAGATCTGAAATTTTTTCACACGACGTTCCTCCAGATTTTCAGCTTTTCTCTATAAAAATTTCAGCTTACGAACCTTTGTAGAAAAAATTTATAGTGAAAATTCCACGATGACCCTGTTTGGAGCGGTGAAACCACAGAATCCAAAGCTGCGATATCAAATGTTATGAAACCAACTCAAAAATAGAAGAAAAGATATATAAACGCCTTTTGAAATAAGCCACTTCGAGGGGAAATCTCCAATAAATTACATAAATGAAAAATTCTTGGATGATACAAATGAAAAAACCTCCTTTCTATATATAGGAGTCCATGGGGCCATAATGTAATCCTATCCAACCTAACAATAATAGTGTAGGGGCACAATAATAACAATATGGGGGTTACGGGGTACAACAATAACAATAAGGGAGTTACACTAACAAAAATAAGGGACTATACTAGTAATATAGGGACCTAACAATGTAATAAAATGACAAATTCTATTCTAATTCTAACTATCATGAAGTAAACTAATTATTCTAAATTTTAACGTCTAGTTACCTATCCCAGGAGTTGTATAATATTATGTATGAATGAAACAAAACTACAATAGGTTGAGATATATATCATCAAACTAAAATAGAAACTAAACTCTATTGTAAATAATATCCATGCCTACACACACAAAAAAAATGAATGGAAACCGACATATATCTACAACATTCATACAAATTAATTTTACTTAATTATTTTTTTGAAGTTCTATAATAATCATAGAAAAGCAAATAGTGTGATAACTAATTATACATCGATAAATTATTAAATTAATCAAGAAAAAAAATAAATGAGATTTCATTTATAATGATGAAACGATTAAGGAAACAATACCACATTCACTGAAGAAATTGAAAAATGAAACCTCTAATGGTTCCTTGTATTTTCTCAAAAAGAAGCTTTACAACAATGCAATAGCTTATTTTTTCAAATATTCAAAACCCCTTTTCCATCCCTAGGGATTCTCTTAAATACTATTAAAAAATATTCAAATAAATGAAATTACATTTCGTTGCAACATAAAATATAAAATAGAAAAAAACAATAGATAAGTTGTTGGAGCTGCAGAGCTAGGCAAGTGAGCTATTGCGGGAAGTTGTTGAGCTGGAAGCCTCCATGTGAAATTTCATTGCGTGTGAATCCTAAGGATATGGGAGATCAATTATAGTGGATTGCAACAAATGTTGATTTTACATTTATAGAGTTGATTTTCTAATGTTGGAAATTATTGTAGAATCCTTGAAATGATTTGTTTGGTCAATAGCTAGTAGCCTTGTGGTTTGACCAAAAACCATGACATAACCTCAAGATCTACCTTCTCCACTTGCTACATATGTGTTTTAAAATATTTTCAACTCATATGCACGTCAACAATGTAGCAAGTTTGCCTTTGTTGCTTCATCCATAAATGGGGCATCGGGCAAGTCTAATTCTTTAATCACTCGAATGGTTGAGTTGACAATAGAAGTATTGAATTGTTCAATATTCTTCACTAAATCCTTTTAAATTATTAAAAATATTCTTCCACATTTCAAGAAAAATTCACCTTTGATTCTATCGGCGTCGATAGTTTTAGTAGGTCATGTGGAGGTTCCTTTGCCATGCATTGCCGATATATCAATTGAGAGAAGAGCTCTTTAACTTGAATGAGCTATGTAGTCTTATCTACAACCTCATTAAAAAAACTATTAATTAACTTTTTTTGAGTTTTTACTAAACTTAGATTTCTACAAAACTACTCCTATACCTATAAAATTTCTTCATTAATATGCGGATATATCTTGTTAAATTTCCCAAATCCAATCATATTTCCACTAAGTATGTTTATGAGGCTACAATTCTACAATTTTTGCATCCTTGTTTTGTTGAGATGATGAATTCTTGTTGTAACCCTGCTGAGTTAGCTAAAGCTGAGTGTTCTAAGCTATTCATCTATTGAAGTTTGTGTTGTTTCCTTAAAAGATATATCTTGTTAAATTTCTAAATCAATCATATTTCCACTAAGTATGTTTACTTGCGGCTACAATTCTACAATTTTTGCATCCTTATTTTGTTACGAGATGATGAATTCTTTTTGTAACTTAGCTAGGTTAGCTTTTCAAGCTGGTGTTCTAAGCTATTCATCTATTGAAGTTTTGTGTTGTTTTTCCTTAAAAGTTTTGATTCTAATTTTCTCATTAAGAGTCAATTGTCCTTCAAGGTTAATTATTATCTTATTCCTCTAGCTAACAATCTCAATAATATTGTTTATTGACTAGATGTTGAAATTTGTAATTGCTACCATTGAACTTGTTATCTCTCCCACCAATTATTCATCGATCTGCTTAGATATATCATAGATAATTCTTTGTTGGAGTGTGGAAACACTAGTATGTGCATTTTTTTTCATTTTAACTCTACCCTTTACAACAACTCTATTCTTAATACTTAAGAATCAAATGGTAGGAGGAATGGTTGGTATAGATGAAATGGTATTTTTGTAAACTAGGCTGAGATGCTATTATGGCGATGGCCTCTTCATCTTAATTTTGTTTTCTTAGGGTTTAAAACTTGGAGAGCATTGTGAGAATGCAGCAAGATGATGGAGCTTAGTGAAATGAAGTCGCCTTCACTAAGTGGGCGCATGAGGCAAATTACCGGCACAAAGTCTATTTTTAGACTATGTCTGTTTTTAGACATACGGAGCATAATTTAGAATTCCGGTTGGAGATTCTTGAAGTATGCGACATGTTGGTAAAAATAGATGAGACCCTTATTTTTAGGACCCGGAGGCTATTTTTAGGCTATTATCCTAAAAAATATGAGTCAAATATTATTACCCTTAATAATATTTTGACTATAAGCAAGCCGAGTTACTCTCTTGAAGCACTTCGATTTGAGTCATGGAGGTGACTCATGCAACGCGAGAGGAATCGCGTGGTTCCTAGGGTTTGATGGCATCTTGCATGGTTGACTTCGGTTTGACTTGGTGGCAGAAGATTTTAGAGGAGTTAACGGGACGGATAGTGGAGTTGTGATACATTTTGTTTTAGTTGAACTAGTTGAGATTAGTTAACTAGCTAATCGGCTAGAATATGAGTGGAGTGAATTAAATATTATTTAATTCACTAAATATTAACTCATTAGTCAACTTAGGAACACTTCGAGTTCACTACGATGCATGATCGAGTTCGGTGGAGACCGATGGAAGAGGTAGATGAAAGGGTGAGTAAAGCTATCGGTTGGAGGATCGGTTTTTGCATGGGATTTGCATTGCATGGAGGAATTGTCCATGACAATTGCAGCAGTCAAGCAAGGAGTTCAAACCTTGGATCTCTTCATATATAGGCCATGATTGCGCAATGAGAGACGAGGCAATTGGCGGGGAGTTTTGAACATGGTGACTTGTTCAAAACTAAGCTAGATTGTGTGTGACTTCATGAGAAATGCTGGTACTTGTGAGGGAGTATTGTACTTGTTTGGTTACATGATTTCTCCATTATAATATACACAATAGTGGGGTTTTTCAGCTATAGGCTTTCCATACATCTGAGTTAATGTGTGATTGATTTGATGTCACGATGCTTCTATTATTTCCGCATGTGACAATTAATTGTAGATGAGATTATGTGTTATGCATGCAATTCGAAATTGATGTGTAATCGGGTTAATCTCCATTGAATAAGTGATTTATTCAGCTGAAATTTCTACGGGCACTATTTGAGAACTCTCTAGTGCGGTATTTAGATGGAATTTTCTTTTGTTTTTTGCTAGCTCATACAGCACCTTCTTGAGACAATCTTCATTCCTCCTCATCCTTTTCTCTTCTTCTTATGAAACAATAGCTTTTGTTTCCATGTATGTGCCTTTATGAGATTGTTGACGTTGAATATATATTTCATCTTGTTGTGGCTTTGCATGTACTAGCTATATTAGAGGAAGGTTGGCTTGCTAGATTGATATCTCTAAAATATGCACTTCTTTATTTTCCTACAAAATATATGGTAAATGCCTCTTTCTTGTATTCTCGAAACTCTAAAAAATCAACTTGTTGATGGGTAGGAAGTTTTTGTACTCTATCAGTAACTTCTCGAAATGATTGGAAACCTTTGAACGGGTCATCATAGAAATATTCCTTATCGGTATACTTTCTAGCTCCCAAATGTGAGCAATGTTCGGACATGACCTTATCGAGCTCATGTTTTTTTAGCTTAATATAAGATACCTTGACTTTTTTCTAAATATTTGGATTCTAGCCTAACTTGAGGGAAATTGTGCCAATGTATATACATCGATCTAAATAGGGAAAAAAAGGGCCATATATTTTTAGAAGCGAGTGTAGTTATCTTGCTACACCTATGGATATGGTTTGATATGAAATTTCACTACATATAATCTTATTGGGGATAATCACTGGGTAAAGCATGAGGGGGATACAAACAACCATAAATTAATACATATGAAAGGCCTCCTCAATGTACCGAGTCACCAATGTCCCTTCAATCCTTGTATAGCTTTGTCAATTATTCTAAGAGGTGAGCAACCAAATAATTTTCCATAGAGAAAAATCATGACAAAATGATAGTTTTCATAACATAAGTCATTTGTGTTCTCTTAAAATATTTGGAATGATACATATGTATGGGTTGGAGAGAGTTAGCAAATCCATTTCAACCCATTTTAGGAAAAGGATTATGGAAGCATATAGCATCCATAATGTGAGGAAAACATGAAAAATAGATGGGTGGTCCCATCCATTCTATGTGTGAGATGGGAATCAATTCGCTTCCAAAGGTTTTATGAGAGGATAGTTTCCCAATTGAACGCATAACCACTAACGGTGTGATGGATAGGAAGGGTCCAATATCACTTAAATTGATTGGAGCTTTTTTCCCCAAATAACCTCACACATCGTGATGGAAACATACTAGGGTATAGGATTACGGGAAGTGATCACATATACATTTTAGAGCTCTCTTCTTTGAATTTATTTTCATCGTACCACCATACTTTAATAAGTATGGGCATAGTATGGTCATATTGCACACATTATTCTTTATGAAACTTCTATAGAAATGCATAGTTATAAATAATTTATGGTTAAAGAGTATTTTATACATACTCTAAAGGTCCTCTAGTCTAAAAGAGCCAATGACAACTTTCTTACTATTGAAGATGACTCTCTTCTTCGAGTCTACATGGTCGAGAGCTCCCCGATTAACCATATATGTATATGGTTCTATCTTGGTCCAATTAGATATCTTATGCAATGGAGACTTTTGTGATATCCGTGAAAGTTTTATCAAGGATGTATTCATCTTCCTTTGGTTCAAATTCCTCAATGATTTCTACCATGAATAGTTGATATATTGTTATGCAACCAGACTCACAAAATAGAAGAAAACAGATCAACGATTTAAAAATTAGCCTCTTCGGTGAGAAACCTCCTTTACATTACATAAATGAGAAATTATTGGATGATAAAAATGAAAAATACCTCATTTGTATATATAGCAAAGTCTAAGGGATCACAATATAATGAGAGCCTACATAACAATAATAATGTAGGGAAGAACAATAACAATAGTGGGCTTTTATGGGGGACAACAATAACAATATGGGGGCTACATGGGCACAACAATAACAATAAGGAGGATACACTAACAATAACAATAAGAAGGCTACATTAGTATTATAGGGACCTAACATGCCCCTCTCCTCCAAAAAAAGGTTATCCTCAATGCTTGAGTAGTTTCTAGATGCTTACGTATAAAATTATCATCCTTCCAAGTGGAATCTTCAATAGGTAAGTTCTTCCACATAATGAGATACTACGAAATTTATTGATTCTGTATTTTTTGGGTTCTTTTTTTTCGTAACTCCTTCGAGGCTCAAATATGATTTTTACTTCTTCGTCAAGTTCTAGCAACATTGTTTGAATAGGAATCTTGTCATCGATAACCTTGTTTAAGCGTGAAACATGGAAAAGCGGGTCTACTTGGGAGGATGTAGGCGACTACAATATGTATGCCATAGTACCAATACTTTGCAACACCTTCTAAGGACAGTAGTACTTGGGTGATAATTTATTATCCTTCTTACTTTTGGTACATATGTTTGTATGGTTATAGCCATAAAAATACCCGATCGCCTACCTCAAAACTTCTTTCATCTGTGATGTTGATTTGATTGTTGTTTCATTCGATTTTGCACTAGAGAGAGGTTATCCTTTAAGAGTTTGGATAGCTTGTTGTTGATGCTCGATGTGATCTTCCACTTGCTTGAAACTTATAATTTTCTCTTAAATATGATGTGATGGATGGTGGATGATATCCATAAAGTGACATAAATGGGGTCATTTTCTTTTCGCATTATGGAAGGAAGTGTTATACCACCATTTTAGCTAGAGGTAACCACTTGACCCATTGTGTTTTTTATTAGATACAAAGGATCGAATATATCCTTCCAAGCATGTTATGATTTGATACCAAATGTTATGAAACTAGATCACAAAATAGAAGAAGATAGATCAACGACTTAAAAATTATGCTTCTTCGAGGGGAAACCTCCTTTACATTACATAAATGAAGAATTCTTGGATGATACAAATGACAATACCTCCTTTTATATATAGGATTCTAAGGCGTCACAATATAATCTTAGCCTTATACATAACAATAATAATGTAAGGGCACAATAATAACAATATTGGGCTTCTATGGGGACTAACAATAACAATATGGGGGCTACATGGGCACAAAAATAACAATAAGGGGGATACACTAACAATAACAATAAGGGGGATAAACTAGTATTATAGGGACCTAATATATATCGTGTTCCATGACTTGCTTGATTCTTGAGACTTTGAAATACTATCCAAAACTAGATTTTAATTTAGTTTCTTAGCTTCCGAGTTCTTGCTTGCTTGGACTTGCTTTTTATTCCCATGGTTGAATATGTGATTGTCGTAAGTATCATAATTGAGAGCATGCGATGGAACCAATCAAAGTATTAGCAATATTCTTGAAGTATTATGGCAAAAAACCTTGCCATGATGAATGATATTTTCATAAAATGATAATAATACTTAATGTTCATTGGTTGGCCATATTAATTGTAGGGGAGGAAGCAATTTACGCAACCTATTGCATGACAAGTTCAAATTTGAAAAATGGAAAATGTTTCATTATTGAGAAGTTTTATCTATCTTAAACATAATTAGAATTAACCATCAGATCTTTGAGGAGTGAGTAATTTTAGTTTTGGTGTAAAATCTATCAATCGATTCGATGTGATGTGGATTTGGTGACATGGGGGATCGGTGTAGGAAAATTTGTGGAAGCTGATGGGCCTCTAAATTAGACATAAATTAAGGCCAATATAACCTTTCTTAGGCACATAAAGGCTATATTATATCTCTCCTTCTACACTTAATAATTTTTTTTAAGCTTTAATATGTTCTTATTAAGGTTTAGAGATAATTGCATATTTGTGCCCTAACATTATTTATTTTTGAAGAATATTGTGAGAATATTGGATGATTATGAAGATTTGGAGAAGGATATAATTTGGGGACTTTCTCCCTACTACAGGAGGATCGAGGATGGAGAATAAATGAACAACATGTCATGAAATTATTGATATATTCTCAGAACTCCAATGATTGAGAAAATCTAGGAATGTGTTCTCTGTCATTTAATGCAAACTCCTAGTGTTGGGAACAGGATCCACTATTTGAGGGATTTTTGGAGGGGAAAGATTCCTCCTTTCAAGGATAATGTTTCCCCATCAATTTTGTATAAATACCAATTCTAATTTTCCTCCAAGGGGGCATGTATTTTTTAGTCTTCTTATGGAGAAAACTTATTTTTTTAGCGGCTCAATTTTCATTTCTTGCAGTGATCTACTTGGATTGATTCAAATAATGAAGTTGGGTGTCATTTTTATCTTCTAAGGCTTGGTTTCTTTGAGTCTCCTTGGTCTTTGCCATCCCAACAGCCTTAGAGCCCTCCTGCACAATTTCTTTATGTTCTTTTCACTTCTTATTCACATGCATCCCTGTTATTCTTATTTTTGCTTATTTATGTATTTAGTATTGATGATTTTCTTGCTATAGGATTGATTTAAATGATTGAATGAGTTCTTTTTGAGGTTATTTATAGATTCAAAATCATTATTCATCCTTATAATAACTTTTGAAGGCCATCTTCATCATTTATCTACTTGGATTTGGTTACTAGTTCACGAATATAGAGTTTCAGGAAATGCCTTGTAGCGAAAATAGTAGTAGTTTATGCTATTTTATAGAATGGGTTAATGGGCTTCATTTGAGTTGATTACACCTGGCTCAAGTCATAAAAAACATTCAAATTTAATAACAGAAATTCACCCCCATTGCATTTGAACTTGATTAAGTTAGGCATTTGATAGGTTAACTAGCTCACTAGTTCTTAAATTTCTAGTTATTAGAGTAGTAATTTATGTTATTTTTTCTAACACGTGTGAATAGGGGTATTTTGGAGTGATTCCACTTGGAATGGAGACCTAAGACATCATAATTAATAAAAAAATTTGTTCCATCCCATTTTCATTTGGTTTCTTTGAGTCACACGATGAGTTATCTCCAAAAGCGAGAACTTCTTGTAGCACTCTTGTAGCACGTGTAAACTTGACCAGGTTTGCACCCAAAGCTTGGTTTTTGTCTCTTGGGCTTGAATCATGGCCCCTAGGATCAAAAATCCATGATTTGAATAATAAACACCACTTAGGACATGAATTTTTACAAAGTAGATTAGGCCTATTTATTTGAATTCATGCTCTTAGGATTTCAATTACAAATTGTTGTTCTTTCCTAGGATTAATTTATTTTCAAAGAAACACTTTCCATTTATGCAATTAGTTTAGGCTTTGATTTCATGACATTTAATCCATTAGATTAGATCAACAAAATAAGGATACACTATATGCTACACATATAGTGTTGATACCTCTTAAGTTTGTACGATCCCCGGTTTGATAATTAAAGTTGGTAGCTTTGGGAGTTGCGACATTCTTGTTGCAATGCGAGGCTCGTCACTTTTTGGTGTTGTTGTTGGGGAGGTGCCAAATTATTCATTATTTTCTTCCCTAGGTTATTCATTTCTTTTATTTTTCTGCAAAAACAAAAAAAATTATTCATATTGAATTGCATTAGTGTCCTTACTTTGCATTTGCATTAGGCATGTTTTATTTCAAAAAGCCAAAAATTACATTATTTTAGCATTATCATTCAATTTTTTTATAAAAAAAATAAATAAATAAATACTTCTCCAACACCAACTCTTCCCCATTTAATCACGTGGTGCTGTGAGAACACATGAACATCCACTTTTACGGGTAGAAGAAGAAGAGGTTACGGAGAGAAGGTAGAAGAAATGGATGGAGATGATGAAAATGAAGAAAGATTCTCTTGGATTTCTCATTCAACATATTGATGCTAGTGTGAATATGAAGAGCATCCCTCCATATTTCCTTCCCAACTCCCATGGTATGAGCTCAGAGGATCTAGAAACCTTTCTCTTTCAATTTGAAATACTTTGTAGATCTTATGGATACTTATCACGAGACTCAAAAATTGAGATAGTTTCCTACAACATTGAAGGATGAGAGCTCTTAAATGGTTCATGAGTTTAGGGTACTAATTCAATAATATCATGGAATGATATGCAAAATATATTTCTATAAAAATATAAAGATCATGATCTTAAGGAAGAAATCTTTAGAATGACTCAAAAAGAAGATGAGAGCCTTGAGGGATCTAATGAGAGATTCATGTATAATGTTAAGTGGAGAAAATTACATCATTTAGGACTTGACACACTAAAAAACCCTCTTACTTAAACAATTAGAGATGAGTGGATTGATCTCCTTGATCTCATGAGTAGAGGTGATTTATACCAATTATCATTTGAAGAAATTTGTGAAACATGCAAGCGAAATATCAAGAGGAAGGGAAAGAGTAAATAAATCATCATCAAGATTAGTAAGTGAAGCTAAAATTGGAAGTTTGTGTGATGACTTTAAAACATAAATTCTTAGCAATCTAAGTGAACAAGTAGAAATGCTAAGAATGAAAAATGAGAAAAAATAAGATGTTGATATTTGTGTTATCCATGCATAATCACATGCTACTAAATATTTTCCATCATTACCAAGGTTGAAGGAATTGTACCAAGAAGCCAATGGAGAAAGTCAATCACCAAAGAAGTTATGTTATGTAGCTCCAAGAGAGACCATGGCGCAGTCTAGTCAACCTGGCTATGGTTCGAGAACCTAATTCACAATTTCAAGCCTATGCACATCCATCTCAAAGTAATTGGAGCACACTACCTCCTTGGCAACCTTGGTCATCCCAACCCCCAAAACCAATCTTGGCAACAAGTTTTGAAATAAACCTTATGGGATAAATGCACAATATCCTCAATATTTTCCTCAATATCCTCCAAACCCAACTCCATGTTATCCCTACCATCCACCTCCACCACAAACACAACCCCAATCACATCCATCTCAAAGATCCACTCCCACTCAACTACATATACCATAATTTCCAAACCCACACAATGAACTAGCTCATCCCACTTACAATTTTGAGGTACAATACTACCAAACATCTCCTCTTGATCTAAATGGTCTCCATATTAGCTCGGGAAGAGTATTGTCAAAAAAGTGATTCTCTTGATCTCATTGAAGGATAACATCCGAGAAGAATAAGATTCAAATGAGGAGACCAAAGAATCATCGGTTCACTTAATGAAGAGAAGACTTCAAAATCCACAGTTGATAAAGTTACATTATGTTCACCATTATATCCTACATGTGTTCAAGGCCACAATTAGCAAAAAGAGGAATATTTGAATGTCATGGTAGAAGAGGGACACAAAAAGAGATCCAAATATGCAAGTGGACAGGGGCATCACAACTATATTGAAATATGGTTCAGACTGACCATTAAGTTGCGACCCTCACTCTCTTTAAACAAGTACTTGATATCATCTTAGTCAAATAAGTTGGTCACTCATATTCAGGTACATGTCAAAGCATGTATTTAAAGCCTACACATGATTATATCTGTCATCTTGATGTGCAAATGGCTCCATTGGAAGTATTCCTATACTTGAAAGAGATTTTGTTTTTTTCAAGTTGAGTAGGGTAGGGAAAAATAAAAAATGGAAAAAGAGAAAAAAGAAAAGAATAAAATCTCGGGTGAGAAACCTCTTTTGAGGCACCTTATATTGATTCAATGACTAAAAACCTACATGGGGCGGTCAATGGGTTGCAAAAAAAAGAAAAAAGAGAAAAAATAAAAGATTCTAGGGTGAAAAACTCCTTGAGACGCGTAGGGCAAACCTACTAGTTGAAAACCTCATTGAGGCAACTAGTAGGCCTAAGAAAAAAAATGAAAAAAAATTATCCCCATGTGTCTCTCTCTAATGAATGCAAGTTCTTTCCAACCTTTGCAAGAAACAAAAACAAGTTGGCACAAAAAAGAACAAGTTGGTAAAAAATCTAGTCAAAGGCGATCAAACTTGGAATTCCTCCTCCTTTTCTCGGATGCTCCAAAAGGACCAAGGTCATGCCAATCCATTACCTTCATCCATTTCCAAAGATCCACCCATCATTTCCAATCTTTTCTCATTCATTTTCCTTGTTTTCCTAAACTTCTACACGAAGTCTTCGTTTTTTTATCTAGAAATTTGTTTTTATTATATATTGAAAATCGTGCATCCATTTTCCGAGTTGTTTCATGGGGGAGATGCATATGGATGATGGTAATATGCTCAAGCAATTCCAGCAAATTCTAATGCACAGTTTGTGAGAAATCCACCTCCATCACCTAAAACCATTTTTTTATTTTTCTCAAGATTCTTACATCCAATGGCCGAGATTTTGTATGGGGGTTGCATAAGGATGATGGTAACATGCTCAAAATATTTCAGCTCAATCCAATCTACCATTTGAGAGTTATGGATAAAACAAGTCTACTACAAGGGGGTTGTCTCGAAATGCTACAAGAAGTATTGTAAGCTACTACGGAAAGTTACAGGTAAGATACATCGCAAGTGGATCGAGGGACAAACAACAATAATAAAGAGCCTTGAGGTGTAAAAAATAAATGAGGAAATTATTCCCATCATTGCTGCCACATTCTCTTGACTCCTCCATCTCAAGCACGAGGTTTTTTTTCTAACCTTACCTTTTGTCACCTTTGTAAAAGAAAAAATTTTCCGAAAAAAACACAGAGTTCCTTCACTTAATTTTTCCAAGGCACACCACTTCCTCATCATTCTACTATCATCCTACCATCACCCCTAATACCACCTCACACTCTCCCTCATCACTCATACATAGCTAGAAGCCTAAAATAAGTAGAGTTAACTCTTACTCTCACTAATCCAAGGCCCTACAACCTAGCTAGTTGGTGTATGACACTTAATAAACAAAACTTGCTAGTTGTTTTTAAATTATAGCGCTTATTTTAATTGAGTACATTATATTAAGTCCAAAGGGATACGGAAATGAAACTACGTGGTGTTTTGTGACGAGAAAAAAATTAATGAAAACCAAACTACACTTCTTAGTACGATGGTAGCCTTTTCGATGAAAAAGAAAAAATTCTGCACGGGTTCTACGAGACTATTATTTTTTCTTTTTTAGATAAAAAAACTACACTACATAAAAACTATGAAAAAGACTACAAATGCTTAAGTGCACTAATGCAAATAACACAAGAGCATGCAAATTCTAAGATGCAAAATCTACTAAAGCGAGAGAGAAATTTCCCAAAGATCCTTCGGTTTTATCTCTTTTTGATTGTCCACAAAACTAGTTCCCCAAAAGTAGAAACTCTCAATATGAAGACATCAAAAATATGGCCGAAAACAGAGGAAGAAACCAATGACAATTCCCTTCAAAATCAATTCAAAAAACCAAAGGCAAGAAATCTCAACAAAGCTTCAAAAGATGTAGCGAAAACGAAAACAAAAATGCAAAACAAAAGCAAATGACAAAACAAAATGTTTTTTGAGCTTTTGAATTTTATAAAAGAAGAGCTCGAAGAGACCAAGAAAACTATCAAATCCCAAGCCAAACAACTCTAAATTTCAAGCAAAACTTTCAAAAAGGCTCCAAATCTTATAGGGCTACCTAGTAAGCGAAAAGGGATTTATATGAGCAAAAGAAGACAAGAAGCTCGGTAACTCGGCCTAGAAAAATAGTACAACCTTACGGCAAACAAAAACTTCAAATAATCAAGAAAGACTCTTCAAGAAAATTGCAACAAGACCTGCAAATCAAGCGAACTCAAAAAAACTGGCAAAAGCGGAGCAGTCCAAAGCACAAACAACATAAAATGGGGAAAGAGTATATGAGCAAAATCTCTACTGTACGATAAAACGAGAAACAGTAAGAATCCGAAAGAGATCTTGGTACTCGGAACCCGAGAATATGAAAGCACTAAAAGACAAGATTTTCCTTATAAGTGGGTCTTCAATCAAAAAAGAGAGAAAAAAGACCAATGACTACTTTCAACACAATCCGGGAGGATATAAAGACACCAGAAACAGGTCTCCACGAGGAGGACAAAGACTAAAAAGTCAAGAAATCAAAAATTTCAAAATCTACCCGAGGCATATGCTACTTGCCAGTTTGAAACAAAAGCGTGCATACGCGGGCATGTCACGAAACCCGCGTATACGCGACTTCCTTTGAAGCAAACTGTATATGTATGACGCTGTGTATATACAAACTCCCATATGAAAAAGGTAAATAATGAAAAATAAAAAAAGATCAAGCACGGATAAAGGACCAAGTCTTAAATTAAAAGCAGAAAAGGATTAGCGGAGGCCGAAATAATAGTTAAAACTATTGAAACCTTTCAAACGAAATGAAACCACCCAGCAGGGGGAATCACAAGAATACGATCCCTAGCGGAGTCGGCAGCGATTACATTTCGGGGAAAAAACACCCTAGAGGTTTGTTGGGTCAAAACCTCCACAGATCGAGGCATGCATTCGAAAAGGACTCACACACAACCACACTTAAATGCTAAAAACACGATAACTTAACGATAGTAGAACTCACCTTTGTAGTCCTACGTTTGATGTAGATCATGAGGTCCAAACCCCCAACAACCCTCCTTCCTCTTCAACACGGAAAACAAGAAAGAACAGCTGCGGAAACCTGGTTATATGCACATATATTTCTCCTAAAAGTTAGTGTAATCCATGTGAAATATTATATAAACAATAATAAATGCTTAATAATCAATATTTTCACATATGCAAAGTAGAATATTAACACATAGGTTAGGAACAAGATGGTTCTTCATTTTATTGAAACGCATATGCGTTAATAAAATGTGGAGGAGATCACTGAATCCTTCACGATCTTCGAACAGAGGCGAAAGTCGTCCGGAGATCCGTCCCGCCCTTGCCTCGCTAAGATACTTTCAAGACTTGTGCACTCGATATGGCATATAAATGGATGAACATCTCCAGGGAAACAAGGGTTTCTGTAAAAATGCAGGAAAGTACGGAAGCACGAGGTCTGAGACTTGATTAGGTTTGCGAGAGTATAATATCTATAAATTTTCTCTCTCCCTTAGGCCATGCACATGAGGGGCTTTATACTCCTCAAAGTAGTTTCAATCGAGTTTAGCGCTTAGTTGGCCACGTCTTGAGGTGGTTGAACTGCGGAGTAACCATCAACTGACCCGAAAAATAGGGAAGTTTTATATATTTTTTAATGATTTTAATGGCATACACGGAAAATTACATGTGGACTCGCGTATGCACGCGGAAAAATCTGAGCATACCCGCGTGTGGGATTTTTCACTCTTTACATTTTTATAATTTTATTCAAGTACGACGAGAATGGGTGCCCGAAGGCCATAGATACAATCATGAATCACATGAGGGTGAAAAATGATGCTATAACGATTCTGAGAGAATTAACTTCATTTAGTAAGCCCTGTGTAAGCACGCGAGAAAATACTTGAATATGGTTTGACCAATCATGGAGACCAATAATACTTGTGAGATGAATCGAACACGGTAATGCCACTACAAGGAGAATCCTCCACCGGCAGACATACACGAGAAGACTAGGCAAGGTACTGCACACACACAACAAACAAGTCAAGTTAGACACCTCAAAAATGAAGAAGGCACAACAAATAATCAAACAACAATACAAACACAATGATGCAAGCTGCAACTCCATCTCTAGCTCTAGAATCCATCATCCTGCAACAACTTGACCCGGAGGTGAGGCTCGGGATATGAAACTCTCTAAACTCACCCTTCAAATATATTCTAGCCTAAGAAAACATTAAAATTGTGAGAAGGAAAGGTTTTTTGATAGCCAAAATCGATGTCGAGCAACCTCTCGGCCTTATCTATGAGTTTAACTTCACTTTTCCACCATGACACACACATGTGGGAGAGAACAAGACAAAAAGTTAAGAGGGCTTGAGAAAGTGGGTGGTAAGAAGTAGAGTTGTTATGTAAGACGAGTTCAAAGAGGGGTAAATGAGGAGCAGAACTCGATTAACAAAAAAATAACTTTGAGTTTATTTAGCATGCAATGATGAAAAAAAATGATATATATATATATATGTGTGTATATATATATGTGTATGTATGTATGTATACATGTATATATATATATGTGTGTGTGTGTGTGTGTGTGTGTGTGTATATATATATATATATATATATATATACACATACATATATATATATATATATGTATATGTATATGCATATGTATATATATATATATATATATATGTATATATATATATATATATATATATATATATATATATATATATATATATGTATATGTATATATGTATATATACTATATATATGTATATATATATATATATGTATATACATACATACATACATACAAATATTTAGTTGTTGCAAGAGAAATAGAGTTGCTACAGGCACAAAATTTTCTATAGAAAGTTTCTATAGGAAAAACAGATTTGCTACAGAAAGAACATATTTTCTACAGGAAAGACAAATTTGCTACAGGAAGCTAAAAGAGGAAAACAAGAGAAAAAAAATTTCTACTAGGATGTTGGACAATGATTAATTAATTGCTAAAAGGTACAAAGAGACACAATAGAGCTGCAAATAATTTTCTACAGGCAGTTTGGGATGAATAATGGTAAATTCTCCAAGGGTGAAAGGTATCCAAGTTAGTATATTGGTTTCACATCATTCCTTTATTTCTTTTTAGATTATTCACCATCATTTCAACCTCTATAAGAGGAAAGTGCTATGTGTTAAATGTTTTCACTTTTAGAATTTAATGAGCAAAGGGAATTCAGATTTCTAGTCAAGGGTGTTCATAAAATATTGATGGATGGTATGATGTTTCATGGCCAAGAACAAAAAATTCACTCTTGTAATTGAAAATTTAGGCCACCATTATCAAAATTATTCCTTTTTCATATTTGTTACAGGAAAATTCATAGCTGATATAGGAAACTTTTTTTCCTGTAGCATCCCTTGTTTGCCACCAAATTTCTTGTTTTTTTCTTGAGATAAGTTTTACAAAGGTTGGAAGGCAAAGTCATTGGGAAAAAAATTTAGTGTGTGTTTTGGGAGGTATTAAGGAAACATAAACTTTTTTAAATTAAAAACTGAGTGGTACAATGGCGATCCAACTTTGCAAATACATAATTCATAGTCTATCTTCATGTGGGATTTAACAGAGAAACTGATCAACATATAAAGAATCCATAAACATCCTGAAGTGCTTACCATTTTCTAAAATTGTAATAAGATGGGATTCTTTGAAAGGGTAAGAGGGTATGATGATGAGATTGCACTTGAGGTTGCATTCAATTTACAGGATCCAAGTGGCCAAGAATATGAACCAAAAGCAAGGTGTTATCCTAAAAAAATAGAACCCATTACAGTTGAATAATCACCTGAGAGAAATAAGCAGCCTGAATCTACATTAGGACCTCCATGGGAAACTGAGATGGAATAAAATGCAGAAAGAAGCATAGAAAGAAGAAAAACAAGAGGAGCAACATATGGACCAAAAAATAGAGAATGACCAAGCCAGCATACATAAAGAACCACAGGGCAAAGAGGATGAATAGGTTGCTAAGAGGATGAGCAAGAGTTTCAATAGGGAGGTACGATGGATCTCTAAATTAGATATAAATTAAGGCCCATCTAACATTTCTTAGGCACATAAAGGTTATATTAAATCTCTCCTTCTACACTTCATAATTGTTCTTTAAGCTTTAATTTGTTCTTAGCAAGGTTTAAAGATAATTGCATATTTGTGCCTAATATTATTTATTTTTGAAGAATATTTTGATAATATTGGACAAATTATGAAGATTTGGAGAAGGAGATAATTTAGGGACTTGCTCCCTACTACAGGAGGATCAAGGATGGTGAATAAATGAATAAAATATCATGAAATTATTGAGAGATTCTAGAACTCCAATGATTGAGAAAATCTAGGAATGTCTTCCCTGTAATTTAATGCAAACTCCTATTGTTGGGAACCAGATCTACTATTTGAGGTATTTTGGAGGGGAAAGCTTCATCCTTTCAAGGATAACGCTTCCCCATCAATTTTTATAATTACCAATTTTAATTTGCCTCTAGGGGCATGTATTTTTTAGTCCTCTTGTGGAGAAAACTTATTGTTTATCAACTCCATTTTCATTTCTTGCAAGGATGTGCTTGGATTGATTCAAATAATGAAGTTGGGTGCCATTTTTATCTTCTAAGGCTTGGTTTCTTCCATAGGAATGTAAGTCTCCTTTGGCTTGGCTATCCCATGAGCCTCATAGCCCTCTTGCACAATTTCTTTATGTTCTTTTCAGTTCCTATTCGCATGCATCTATTATTCTTGTTTTGTGTATTCCTGTATTTAGTATTGATTCTTTTCTTGTTGTAGGATTGAGTTAAATGATTGAATTAAGTTCTTTTGTAGGCTATTTATATATTCAAAAGAATTATTCATCCTTATAATAACTTTAAGTTCATATTCATCATTGATATACTTGGATTTGGTTACTAGTTCACGAATATAGGATTTTTAGAAATGCCTTGTAGCGAAATAGTAGTAATTTTTTGCTAGTTTACAGAATGGGTTAATGAGCTTCATTTGAGTATATTCCACTTTTCTTAGGTCATAAAACATTCAATTTAATAACAAAATTTACCCCATTTAATTTTCACTTGATTAGGTTAGGCATTTGATAAGTTAACTAGCTCACTAGTTCTTGAATTTCTAGTTTTTAGAGTAGTAATTTTCTGTTATTTTTTAGCATGTGTGAAAAAGGGTATTTTGGAGTGATTCCACTTGGAATGGAGACCTAAGACATCATAATTCATAACAAAATTTGTCCCATCCCATTTTCATTTTATTTATTTGGTCATTCTGTGAGTTATCTCCAAAACAGAACTTCCTGTAGCACTCTTGTAGCACGTGTAAACTCTACCAAATTTTCTCCCAAAGCTTGGTTTTTGTCTCTTAGGCTTGAATCATGACCCCTAGGATCTAAATATATGATTGATGAAGAATAAACACCACTTAGGACATGAATTTTTACGAAGTATATTAGGCCTATTTATTTGAATTCATACTATTAGGATTTCAATTACAAATTGTTGTCCTTTCCTAGGATTAATTTCTTTTCAAAGCAACACTTCCATTTCTGCAATTATTTTAGCCTTTGATTTCATGAAATTTACTCCATTACTTCAGATCAAAAAAATAAGGATACATTGTATGCTGCACATATAGTGTCGATACCTCTTAAGTTTGTACGAACCTCGGGTTGATAAAAAAAGTTGGTAGCCTTGGGAGTTGCAACATTCTTGTTGCAATATTAAGGCTCATCAGAAGCTATGTGTATGAGAGAAATAACAACATGGAGAGACAATTTGTTTCCTTGTGTCATCGTCCCATCAAGAATTATAAGTTATGTAATGTGTTTGATCCAATGAGGGGTGGACGGAAAATGGGATCATTACCATTCGATAACGTAAATCATAACATGTCATGATAGGTCCATCGTTGGAATTTTGTGCTAAGGGTGAAGTGAGTATCAATGTATTGAGGCCAACTAGTAATAGCAACAAACATACATTCATTTTGTCATCTAACGAGAACACAAACAGTATTTAGCGTTTACGTTTTTCAAACCACTGGGTCTTTGGGAGAGTTGATTGTTTAAGCTTTTTGTCAATAGACGGTGAGTAGTGGCCTGATGAGTGGGAAATATTCATGTAAAGTGAAACCTGCAAGGCTTCTAGTATAAACATTAATTGAAGACAGACAAAAACATTTGAGTTTTTTGGATTTTATAAGGTTTTTTTATAAACAAAGCAAAAGGTGCAGGAACACTTAAAATATGAAAGAAAATTCCTTAAAGGAAAATGAAACTTTGGGAAATTAAGGGTCCCTAATATTTTTATTGAGGGAAAATAATGGACTGTTGTTGTTTGCTACAAAATTTCCATACATTGATTTAGGAAATAATTAGGGGTACATACTCAAAGTATGCTCTACATATGAAGGATTCTTAATCAAAAAAATAATTTGAGACCTTCTTTGTTGCCTCAATCAAAATATCTCTAGGGAATCCAATTGTGAATTCCAATTATACACATGAATTAAGGTTGTCATATGTATGTTACTCATTTTTTAAGAGCTAAAAGGACAATTCCCCATAGTGTTTCTAGTGGAGAACAAAGATTCAAGACGCCACAAGTGCAAGGTCACAATGAGGACCAAAAAATGGAGATTATGATTTCATGCATAGGCAAGCATGCCCCATAAAATATGGACTACAATTTAGGATATAATCCCTATCCTCAATAGACTTAAATTCCTTCCATCATGAATAACTTGTGAGAACAAGGATGAATATAAGCTTCCTTATGGAGAAGGGGCTTCTAAACCTAGAAGATCCACTTTTGAAGACTAAGGACATGTGGAAAGAAATTATTAAAGTGAAATTCCAACCCATGAGCTTTTAAAAAATTTCTTAATTAAGGGGTGCTTTTTGGACAAGGGAGATGGTTGGAAAAAAAGTTTCATTTTTAACAATGATACCCTATGGACTCGGAATGGTTATGTAACACTATAGAGAGATAAAAACATCTTTAAATGAGTTTCCAAAGTCACATGGTGAAAATTCCCAAGAGTTAAGAACTCATTTCCATAACACGCAAGAAATTCAAGGAATCTTACCAATAATAATCACACCCATCCTAAAATTGGTAAGAATTCAAGAGCATAAGCACTCACTAATAATTTGGGAAACAAACAATGGAGAGGTTGGAAAGGTAGCCTATGTGAAGAAATGACTTAGGAAAAACTACACAACAATCACTTAGTCATCTTTATAACGAACATAGATACCAATAATAATCACACCCATCCTAAAATTGGTAGGAATTCAAGAGCATAAGCACTCACCAATAATTTGGGAAACAATGAAGAGGTTGGAAAGGTAGCCCATGTGAAAAAATGACTTAGGAAAAACTACACAATAATCACTTAAGCCATGTTTTTAGCCAACATAGATATGTAGAAGGGTCCAATATAAAAGGAACAAAGGAGAGAAGATACCATAGTGATTACGCCAACCCCAAAATGTGAAGAAAATCTCCTCGAATCCATTCAACAATGTTGACTTATGAGTCATAACATATTATTAAACTTACACATGAATGACTTAAATAGTTTTAACATCAACTTTAAATATCATCAATTGGGAACTTTGGGGTAGTTTTTTTAAAGGTGGCAATAGGCATTGTGGAAAACGGCATTAAGTTGTCCAATTTCTATCACATCACCATACGATGAGCCTAACATGGGGTGGTCTTTGTAAAATTTACACAATATCATGGAATCTAATTGTACATTCATTAAGCAGTGACTTACTAAAACATCATCATTATTCATCCATATACACAATACGTAAAATTCATACAGTTTTATGTTTTTCAACAATTCTATTTACCAATATTTTCCAAAAAATAATGTAACATGGATTGAATTTTGAACATAACCTTCAAATTTGATTTTTGCCAACATTAATGTGAATTTTATTAGATACCTTGCTTGTTACCATTTGGATTTTCTAGGTAAACAATAATGATTTTCTAGGGTGCTTAAGTTATTACTATCCCTTATCCTTGGAAACACTAGAATAATGTTATACTATGCATTGATCGAGGGTGCTTTGTATTGTAAAAACAAATGAATAAGGTTGGCGCGTCAAATGATTATATAACCAAGGTAACATATGCAAAGCAACTAATCTTTGTCTACGTATTAGGTTTATATTTTGTTAAATTGACATTATATATATATATATATATATATATATATATATATATATATATATATATATATATTACTTTTATTTTAATTTAACATAATTGTATTAAATTAAATGAATTATCAAATACAAATGGCAAATAATAAATATTTTTTAATTTTTCTAAGAAATAATGTGAAATCAATAAATTATTATTATCGAAAAATGTTTTAGTGAAACTTTTAATATTTTTTTTTTAAGAAATTTCAATTAGAATAATTTTATTCAATTTAAAATTTGATTTATAACCAATTCAAGGAATTTAGTATATGAATTTAATAGTTTTAGAGTCATGAAAAAATAAAGAAATTAAGTAAAAGAAATTTGGGTAAATAATTTTATTCAAAATAATGAAATTAATAATTTAAAATTTTAATGTGAAACTTAATTTTAAATAAAATAAAATAAAATCATTTTAATTATGAATTTATCATATGCTAAGAGGGATTAACTTTTTTTCAAGTTATTTTAATATAAAAAAAGTAATTAGTTTTATGGACTTATCTCTCTGAGCCCGTGATAGCTTGAGTTAAGATATGTGTGTATGTGTGTGCACGCACTACATGTCAAGTCCATGTTAAGCATGGAAGAAATTACACATATCCCTTACACTGAACAACACACCACTGAAAAAAATTTAACCACGAATGTAGATCCATCTTAACTCTGGATCAATAATGCATTGAGAGGGATCAAGCTTTCTTCAAATTTTTTAATCTAAAAACATTTTTCACCATGAGGGACTTGATTCCTTTTTGCACATGATACATCTAGAGTTAAGATGGATTTATACTCTCTCTCTCTCTCTCTCTCTCTATGTATATATACATATATGTATATGTGTGTGTGTAGTGTGTGTGTGTGGGTGACTATTCCAACTACCTAGTCCTTCATATTTAAATTTGAGTTTCATGGAAAGGGTTTGGTAAGACAATTTCCACAATGCCCTTGTCATTTTCCCTACTCATGGTATCATGACTCATATCACCGCTCCTAAGTTCTTAGATGGTTGTGTCAACATATTCATTAATCAAGCATTCAAATTACATATACATTGTTTCTAGATTCATCTAGTTCATTTTTGTCACAAAATAAACACATCCATGCCGACACGGGAAATATAATTCCATCAACATAAATAATTATAATTAATTATAAATTAACTTAATGGTCAAGATGGAGATATTACAATCCCCTCCCCCTTAAAGGAACATCATCCTCGGTGTTCACACTAACCCTTAGTGTTATTTTTATTTTGATTGTAGCAACACCATCCTAGATGCTCTTTTTTATTGTAGCTATATTTCTTAATGTTTATTCAGCTGCACCAACAACATGGTCCTCTTCAACCATTCTTCATTTCTCATTTTGTTGCAATTGTCTAGCCACATCTAGACCTTTGGTATTCCATCAAATTCCTACAACATGTATAAGTAAACAAGCATATTAAAACCTTTTCCCGTGCATAAGCATTTCCTTAAATTTCACAAATGAATATAAGATATTTATTCAAACATAATGCTTATATATATGTTTATGGATTTACATCCATATGGTTGTTGTGGATAAACTCGTCTCATTATTTTTCTTAGACATACCCAATGTGCCCATGATGCCAGCTAAATTTTTATTTACTAAGGTTTCATCTTGCTGCTAGTCACTCAACCTCTAAGCTTAGGCATCCCCTTCTCTACTAAACATTTCCTCGGGAATTAATTCATCAGTTGCAAAGGTTTCCTTTCATAGGAAGAGTATGTATACTTGTGGCTTATTACAACCAAGGCATCCCATGATTGCTCCATACCTCATGGTTTTCATTACAAATGATCATGACATATCATAAGGTTCTTATGTCATAATAGTGGCATATTTTCTGCACTTTCCATCTAAGTAACCATCACCTATCCTTCCTGGACAACTTCATCAACTCACATGTATCATGTTTATATAGTTATCATGAGATTATGATCTATAAATTGTCATGGATATTCCACTGGATAATTCGTCACAACATCTCTGATAATATTATATTAAAAATCTGAGATTCTACATTATTAACGTCTTATTAAACTTTAAGATCTATAGAGTTAATTATAATTAGTGCATGCATGTGAATGGAAGTTATGCATAAAATTTGAGAACGAAAAAATAAGCACACACACACACATAAGACACAAAATATGCTCTCGGAAACCCTTTTGGGAGAAAAACCCAGCAAGAAGGTGAGGTCACTTCGCTCTCTTTCTCTGTCTGGTAATATGGTTGCAAGTACAAATAAGTAAGGTTTGTGGTCCATGGGCTGCTACAGTGAACAAATCCTCCATGTGTGCTCTACCTCCTATCCCTCTTGGCTATATCTACTCATTTATGGAACAAAATTCTCTCGAAAGAATGGAACACCTCTTCCTCCTAATGGCCTGATTATAACACAACCTGATAGCCTACTAGTGGTTAATTTTGACTACATCAACTCTTAAATAGAGTTACAATATAGACTCTTCTAGAGTCTTTTACATTCCAAAAACATGGCTAGACCCTTTTCCATGAATAATGGGGGCTGATGTGGCATCCTCCCGAATTATAGGTGTGAAAATAGGAAGGTCAACTTCTAAGTGGCATAAATTTTGCATACAGACTCTGATTGATGTACTTCTTGTGCCATTGGAAATTTATTTGTGTAGAATAGCATGAAAGGTGTTATGCTAAAGCAAAAAAAAAAAAATTAACCCCAAAAAACATCGTTTTATGTCTCAAAACGCTCCCAAAAGGTTTTAGACCCGGTTTCGCCAAATTGGGCCTTGCCAGTAAAAACAGTCCCGTGAGCTGTGTTAGTCAGCTATAAAATTTGTCATATCAAATGCTGGCTAAATCATTTTTGGAGCCTTCAAGAAACAAGTCTTATTGCTAAAAAATGTTATCTCTTGAACACTCTTGAAGGCCTCATGCCCTTTGTCTAAATTTTCACTGTTGTTTCCATTTTAAACTCAGAAATTCTGCTGATTCCATAGAGGAAAGACTTCTGCAAAACACCCTTTTCCCTTTTTTCACTTCAAACTAACCTTCATTTTTACCCCTTTCATTCCCATGGAATTCTTCTATTTTCCATTTGTTTCCCATTTCCCCTTCATAAAATCCTCTTTACAAAGTTTAAAACTCCTTTTTAAACTCTGCCGAAACCCCCAAATCCATTGAAAAACTTGAAAATTTTCATGAAAAATACTTTTTATTATTGCAGACTTAAGCCCCCTTGGGCTAAGTCCTAAACCACTTCCCCATTATATGCCCTAGGGCTAGAACCAGGCACTAAGCCCTTGTGGCGCTTATCGCATCGGAAAAGTTCAAAGCGCACGAGTCTTGGTGCCATGCCAAAAAGTTCCGATGTGATTAGCCCTGTGCATTATATCCTCCGATCATATTATTATTCCATATAACCTTTGTGCCCGCAATCGAGCCCTAGAACATTGAAAAAATCCATTCCCGATTGATATTTTCCTTTGTAAATCAAGAAATCCTTTTTTCCTAAGCTTTGATCTAAATACACCAGAGTTATGTTTTTTTAAATAAAAAATGGGTAGATTGAAAGACCCGCATCGTTTCTCCGATGCGATTAAACCCATTTTACATAAACTCCGCCCTCCCCCGCTTTTACTTCATAGAACCTACGCCCCGGGACCAAGTGTTGAACTCCCGAAGCGCTAATCGCATCGGAGGAAAACAGAATGGTTAGATTGAAAGACCAATTCCGACAGTTCCAATGCGATTGGCCCTCATATATATTAAACCCTGGACCCATCGCATTCCACATAAACCCATGGCCCCGCAAACGGGCGCCTATCCATTTCATATTTATATATCTCGCCCATACCATAAAAACTTTGTATTATATTAAAAATTTTAGGTTTTTTCATGTTATAAGGGTTTTTCGCTGGTGCAAGTTTAAGACGATATCGACCGTTGATCTACAGCCGATCAACAGCCCACGCTACATCACGTCGCAAGTTTTCATCGGGCGCACTTTATTCCTCTCCCCGATTGGTCATCCCCCGATCAATTGAGAGTCGTCGATCTACCTCCCCGCCTTCCCAGATCTAACGGTCCACATTCACTCCGATCATTAACCTATCCTTCACCTTTCGAACCCCTATGATTCATTTCCCACCGTTGATCTGATCTGCAGATCGACGGTCAGTGCTTCATCGCTTCGGAGCCTCCAAGTTCTTTGCCCCGCCGATGCCTTTGCCTCTGATTGAATCTGGACCGTCCACGTGTCCGGATCGGATGGTCTAGATTGCGCCTCCCTACTTTGGTTTAAATTCATGCGCCCCGCTCATAATGTTGTTTGACCAATCCCAACCGTTGATCTCTGCAGATTAGCGGTCCTTATTAATCTTTCTCCGCTTTGTTATTTCGTCCAACCCCAAGATTCAATCCCAGACATTCATCTGTTCTATCCAACGGCTCGTATTAACCCCGCTAAAAGATTTGATCTCTGTCGTTCATTGATCCTCCTACGACCCATGTCTGGCCATTCACTTTTTGCCTAAACCCGCGCATCATGCTCGTATCGCACTCGCTCCCCACCGTTTGATCTGACGACCCAGATTTTACGGCTAATATGCATTTTCGCGTAACTTTCAGCAAGGTCGTTAATTTCCAAAAATCGCGCGATATGGGCAGTATTTAAAATCCACGTGGCATCCTCTAACGCATATCACGTTCAAAAGGCTAATACCGCCTCCCCACCTTTTCATCGTCCGAAAACAACTTTTTTCTTTGCCGAAACCACTTTTCCCCCATTTGCACTATGATCTATCGCGTTCTACCTCGACCGTCGATCCCTGCAGATCAACGGTCCCATACCATTTTCGCATTGCTCTATCACCCTCTGCCTTTTCCAAAGGCTTTCAACGAACTATCATAGTCGTTGATCTCCATGGGCTTATCGCATCCAATAGCCCTTCTTCTTCCCGAAGCCAAATTCGATTTCTAATTCATTTTTCCTCCACCAAAGGTTTTTCGCTCATTTCCTTTGGTTTTTTCTTCTAAAAACCCATAATGTGACCCCTTCACATTATTTATTCACGACTAATCCCGACTATCGATCTATCCGAGATCAACGGATTTGACTTAAAACTCCCCACCATTTCATTAACCACCTCCTTTTGACCCCGCAATCGAATCTCCGCCGTTGGATGTTTCCATCCAACGGCCACGCTCTTAACCTAAACCTCTGAAGCAGTTTTACCCAAAAAATGCAGGATTTCTTAATTTTTTTTTATTTTTGCAGGTGCTGAATAGTTTTTCCGTTACATCAAAGGGAAAACCAAAGGCCGGGGATGAATATTTCCCGCGCCTTTGTACATAAACGAAAACCATTGCACAGGGGTTGAAACTTCACGTTTCATCAATGCTTCATGAGCATTGATGCCATATGAGCCCTGCGCAGCCCTGCACATCAACAAAACACTGCAGAATTGAAGGATTAAACATTAATTTGATGGATTATGGCTAAAATTCGATTATCAAAGGCCTAATCCATTGGATTAAACACAGTAAAAGACAAATCAAGAATATCTATCAATCCAAAAAGCCTATGCTGCCACATCAGGGGCTAATTGAATCCCCCGGCTACCACAGAGACACCTACAGCCTCAAAGCAATCAAAAGGAGGCCGAGTAATGACCAGAACAGAGCATATCTGCTCCTTACAGCTAAATAGTTATTTCAAATCAAAGAAGCTAATATAAACTACCAGCAGAGTTATTGTAAAAGATGACACAGAGCCTTAAAGTCAACATAAGCTTCCAGCAAGCTTAATTATTTAATGCAAACCAATTAATGCAGAAGAAATATCAGGATGTTCTCCATTGAGCCCCTCAAAGGCCGAGAAATAGTAAACTGTATTAATTGAACTTAGAAGATATTTTATCCCATTCCACCTCCTCATTTCTCCTATAAATACTTCTGAAGAAGATGAGATAAGGGTTGGTTGATCACTTGCTGTAATATTGAAACTCTCTGAAATAATACATAGTTTGTTGAAGTTGAAGAAGAAACTGAAGTCTTGGAAGCCTTGATGATGTTGTTGCATGCTTGTTCTTGAGAAGGCTCTATCATTGGATCCATGAGCTTGGCTGTTGGTGAAGTATCCTGAACTGTTTATGTTTTCTCCTGTTTTCATTCTGTTCCATAATTTCTTACTACAGTGGGTTGAAAGTTTTAGGCTAAGAAATGACTCCTGGAAGCACCTTAGACCTTTTCATCCTTCATTGTTTCATGTTTTCTTCTGCTGAGGTATTTTAGAGTCTTTAATCTCTCTCTTTAGTCCTCATGCTTGTTTATTTCTATAACAGTTCGAATAAGTTGGTTTCAGCATGATTTATGGTTCTCCCTGCTTGTCTGCTGCCACTTAAAGGTTGTTATTGAAGTCTCCCTTTGAGGTATATTTGTTTATAGTGAGCCAAGGAGGTATGTTCTGATCTTTCCCTTTGTCCTTGCTTGAACAGTTGTCTTAAAGGTCTTTATAGTTGTAATCATAGATGTGTTAGGTGTTCCCTCTTCTATGACTGCAATTATCAGTGAATATTTTATGTTTTCTAAGTCATTTGAAATAAAATCTTTGAGGAAATAGGGTGTTCCCCGAATATTAGATTTCATTTTAAAATTTGTTTTGAAGTCATTATTTTCTTAAAGTGGGGTTTGTAGAATTCATGGTTAGCCCTGTCTATCAAATAACTCTTTATTGTTCAAATCATGTTTTCAAATTCCCTTTGTTGAGAATTAAAACTTCTCTTTTCTAAAAACCATTAATGTCCATCTCATTCAAAACCAAAGGATCATGTCGCCAAGTTATATTTTCCCTTTGATATCCCATATCCATTGATAAGTTTGTCATAATCTATTTTTGACTCCATTTCCCAATGAAGCTGATACTTCTTCTTTCTACCTACCTTTCCTAGACCTTTCATATTCTGCTATATCAATTCAACCAAACAAACAAACAAACACCTGCACTTCATAACTAGTCTAAAACCAATAATAAAAGCAGACAAGATAAACCTTTGCAAACAAACATTTGAGAGATCCCTCTCTGAGAATAGGAGGACTAGATCCTGTAACTCTAAAGATTGGTTATGATGTTGCCTTGTCTTTTGATTTGCCAAACTATCAAAACACGGGACACCAACAAGCTGATTCCTCCATTTTTTCCACTTCGAATGCATCGATATGGATAACAAGAAATATAATGATCCAATCTGGATAAGATTCTATCATAAATTTTTTAATTAAAAACATTTTCAACTTTCATCATATAGATTCTATGTTTTGATTTATTTTACAAAGGGAACCAAATTTCTCATCATGAGGTTCCCCTTTTCTACACTTTTCCTATTGTTGCGATAAGTGTTCTCTTCCTTATGCTTGTACATTCCTACCACATTCAAGACCAACTCTCTTACAATATAATATGACTTGCAATCAACTAAAAAATCATTAGTATTCAAGCATAAATTTCCTTACTATAGCATATTTAATAGCTTACACAAATCCTCAAACTTTTCCACACATAAAAAACCATCACTTTCAACTATCATTCACAATGAAAGAACAAAATTCATAGTTCACTCATATGTGCATTACTAGCACTCATCATTTCATAATAAAACCATAATTTTTGAAGTTGAAACCACTTTGTCATTTCTCATGGACTTGGGCACAAAATGCATCCCTACATTAGTTTTTAAAATGCCTTATCCCATGTCATGCATTCCACCATGATGATTTTGGAAATTCAAAGAAATTCCTCAACACATCATGCTACTAACTCCTTCACACCTTATCAATCCTATGGACACCTTACTCCTAACCCGACACAATATATGGCATGTACCCCTTCTATACCATGTAGTCCCTTAGGCATCTCATCATTATAAGTCATATTCAATTTTGGAAAGAAGGTTACAACCAAGTGTTCAAATCGTGTAGGGATACCATGGACACTTTTGCAGTGTTATAACTTTTCTTTATCCATCATCGATATGCCCACACACATGGATTAATTCTTTTGGGATCCTTATTCACTCTTTCATGCAAAATTCAAATCATGTAACCATGCAATTCTTAATGCATCCTCATAAGAAATCATTTCAAAATATTAAATTTCAACATAGTACTTATCTAGATGGTTTCCATTTGCTTCACAAGGCTTTGATGGGTTCAAATCACTATTTACTTAGACATACCCAATGCCTTCATGATCGTAATGAGCATATGAAATGAATTCTTCCACAATAGATTTGAATCTCTTCTTCCTTACAGTTAGTCAGTCTCTAGGCTCAATCATCCCCTTCTTTGTTAATAAGTCCCTTTGGTGATCCTTCTTACTAAGGATTTCTTACATAGGAAGGTTATAGAGATACTTATAGAGTCTCATAGCTAAGGCATCCTTCTATCTTGCTCTAGCATGCACAACACATTTCACATACATGTCTCATGGTGATCAATGCATCTCATAGGGCTATAGTCTCACAATAATTCCATTTTTCAAAGTCTTTCCTAGGAATTTATAACTCATTTTAATTTAATCATAATACATATAATTAAAGTTACAACTTAACCTTGAAGTAATTCTTACCCATTTCTTCAAATTACCCATTGTTATGGTATGACCAACCCATACCTACATTGTTGCACTTAGTATTCCTTATGTTAACCAATTTGGTTGATACTCCTTAGAAGCTTACATGTTCCAAGGGAACTCTTTTCCCTTGTCCTCTATATGAGGTTGTCAGGAAACTGTATCATCATCATCTTCAGCCATTCCTGATCACATAGAAAATTTGCAATTACATCAGCTTATTAATCCAGTTGAAAAGAATAGGCCTTAACACTTTTAAATCCTCATTCGATATCTAACATGCCTTAGGAAATTTCAATGCACTCTATTAAGCATTCTATTGATGCATTTATTAGTGAAATTATCATATTCAATTACTTTCCCTTCTAAATTTCTTTAATGTTCTTAGGCTTATATAATTTTACATTTTAACTATTTTATCCCTAATAAAATACTAGCAAGGAAGAGAGTCATGTGTTCCCCCTCTAATTCCTTTGTATAACCTATAATTCACAATAAATTTTCTCTATTCCCCTTGAATAGTTACTATTAATAGGGTTTTTTATTCCTCCTAGATTCAACTCATCATTCTAGACAACACAAGCATTTCAAAATACCATATTAGTATTCAAATATATCAGTATTGTGAAATTATATTTGTTGTATCTAGTAATCCTAGTTTCCTTACCATGTAGCATTATTGTATTCTTTGATATATAACCTTTTCTATGTTGGATAAATACGAGATCCATTATGTTGCACAGTGCATTTTACGGTCTATCTTTGTACCTAGCTTTATGTTGATCCATATCTCTAATAATATACTATCTTTTTCTATATCTAGCCCATCAAAATCAGTGTTTGAACTCTACTATGATGTAATATCTGAACAATGAAATAATCAACAAATATAGCACATCTAGGTGTTCCAACTAAAAATAATTGCAATAAAAACATTGAACACGATGGGATCTAGAATTGCAGCACTTTATTTATATTATTAATTGAAAACAAAGTACATGCTCATATAATAAGACTGGAACTCCTGAAAATGGCATGCATGGATGCTCATTAAAACATAGAACAAAGACTGTTGTAAGACACTGAAGCTCAATTGTGGACCCTGGATGGATCCACCATAAAAATTCACCATGAGGTTTTCGTCCCAAGATCAATGCTAGAACTTGCCACACCAAGTTCTCAACCAAAGCACAATAAGATAGATAAACCCGAATGCCCTTAATTTCTAGCTCCTAACCATTTTTATACGCTTGATGGATTTTCTAAAACCCTTATTTTATTATTTTCCCTTAAAAATGAAGGAGAATATTGTGGGAAGATACCTTGGGTGAATACCATGGGTATTTTCTATCCCCTTTGACCATATAAAAAAAAATGGAATATTACAAATCCTCTTGCCCAAATATTGCTTGCCCTCAAGCAATCCACAACATAAGAATCAGTACATTGATACCGGTGTTAGACTCCTATACCAATAGGTGTCATTTTTCATGATTGTCTTGATTGAACTATAGAATATGTTCAAACCTTTTTCTTGAGCAAAGGTGTTCCATATTCTTGAAAAACCAAAAAATCAAATAATTTAAAAAATGTAAAGAGGGTATACCCTAAAAGAAAAATCAAAGGGTAAAAAGAATAAAAATGGCCAAAAAGTAAAAGAAATGAACCCCATCAAAAAGAAAGGCCAAGGAAAGTGTGCAAGTCTAAATGCCACTACTTTTTACTCTGATGTAATAAACAAATTGTGTGCGACTTGTATTTTATGCCACAATTCATGAATAGTCAAACTGTTTAAGCTTGGCTAGTTCATTTTTCAATTTCATGTTGTAGAATAGAGAATAAATATCTGACCAAACAGTTTAATCTTGGCAGATAAGTAGATAGGTAGAGTTAATAAAAGGTGCTCAACAGTTTAATCTGAGCCCTTGGATGTAATAAGGGTAGAATTAGATAGATTTACCATGTAAAAGAAAAGAAGATTGATAAGGGTTTGCAAGTCTAAATGCACCCTAATAAAGAAGAGAAAATGGTAGTAGTAGATAGGGTAGGTAGATGGTGTTACAAAGTTTTATCTGATGAATGATGCTGCTAAATGTTTTTAATCCTTTACTTTCATCACAAATACTGAAGCAGGAAATACACTGGAAAATCACAGCAAACAAAGTCAAAATCATTAACTTCCTTCATCACTTTCCCCTTAAAAAGCTTTACTAATTTCCCCCAAAGTACTAAGGTTTTTGGAGATCAAAGGGGCTCAAGGCATTTCCTTGACTTTTGGAGGGACCGGACCCTCGGCCTAATGATCAAAAAGACCTAAGTACTTGAGATAATTCATCATTATAATCATCCATCTTTAACCTTGTCCTAAGTAAAATCCCATTTTACTTAGGAACATCATGCAAAATTCCATAAAAATCCCTCATCATAACTTGCTATTCTAAGTTTAAGTGTTGAAGATAAGATATTGCAATTTACTTCAAAATTTTTCACTTTCTTAGATGTGCAAAAATATTTTGAGTTTCCTTGTCCTTTATCATATTAATGTTTAACTTTATTTACTAAATCCCTAGTCAAATACCCTATCCTAAGTATATAAATCCCTTTTTATAAATAACCCAAAAAACCCCCTATTATAAAATTTAACCAAAGTATTTTATATCCCCGCGCATTTAAAATAAAAACCCATTATATGCCCTTTGGTTAAAATTATCAATATATTATAATCCCGCCCTTATGGTAATTAAATAATGATTGTTTGTTACCATATAAATAAAATATATATATAAAAACTTTAAACATGCGATATGTGTGTTTAAATACAAAAATATCAATAAAACTTCGGGAAAGTTTCGTGCCACCGTGGTTTGTCCACATGGAATTTCACTTAACCAAACCCCCACCGCAACCCCTTTCATTACGCACATGGGATTAATTAGTCATCAGGACTAGTTAATAACCTTTCCGCCTATTAAATATCTCCCGGGATGATTAAATTAAACGTTAAACTGATTTAAAACCCGACGGGCCCACACCTGAATCCTCCGCATGTTCCCCCATCTCTTCAGCCATCGGATCACCTCTTCGTAGATCAACGGCCAGTGTTCACCCCGCTGCCCATCCCTTGTCAGCATTTTAACCAGCGGGGGATGGGTGGTTTTTGAATAGTCTACCGTCCACGTGGTGATCATCCTGTGGAATCGCTGCCCTTCCGATATAAACCACCCTCGACCAAAAGCGGTGCGGGCGCTTACCGCTTACCGCTTATCACCCGACTTTGCATACGTCACCCCGTACGTCAATGACGTCACACCTCGAAAAAATAAAAACCCTTTTGACTTGTAAATAAAGCCATTTTTTCATGTTTTTCCTGTTATTTTCGTTATTCTGAAAACGACAGAGCTCCCGCTGCGATTTTCAAATTTCCACTGCAATTGACCAATTTACTCCAAGATTCCGCTGCGCCCGTGTTGAAGAACAGTCCCGCCATTGCCTGTTACCTGTTAAAGAACCAGTTTCCGTCTAAAAGCAGGTATTTATCCTTTGTGCTCCGAACTTGAAAAGAAACTCTGTGTTCCTTGTTTTTCCGCTGGATCAGTGTTATCATTCCCTGATTTTTAAACTGTGAATTGTTCCCCCCGAACCTGCAATTGTGCCAATTTCCCTCATTAAAACTGAAATCGCGCTCAGTCTGTGAAGAAAACCCAGAAACTTCCATTTTGAATACACAAGAACCAAAATGGAAGCTCCGGCAGCCCTGAATGTAACCCCATTGAACGCCCCTCATAGAGACCTGGATTTCATTAACAAATTGTTTGATTTTAGCAGGTTACCATCAGAATATGGATTTGGACCAAACAATTTCAATACTAGTTATTAATAATTGTTACTCCAAATTCGATTTTAATCAATATCTTCATTCAACAAACAGTTTGTATACAAAGTTAGAGAGAGATTAGAATGATGAAATGTGCACAGTGAATGGTAAAAGTGAAATGAGAAATTACAGGGATAGGAAAAGCATAACAGTTAAAGAGTATCAGTGGTTAAAGTGTATCAGGTAAAAGTCAGAGTGAAAGTTAAAATAAAGTTACAGAGCAGTCAAAGGTAAAACAGTAAAAGTAATTACAGAGGCAGTAAAATGATAAAAAGAGATGAAAATACTTTCACCAACATTGAATTTTATCTAAAGTGAAAGTAAAACAGTCAAAGGAACAAAAAAGTGAAAAGATGAAAAACATAACAAGAAGGAACATTTTTGCAGAAATTGCATGTTTTAGTCATAGTTTTTCAGAAACTATTGTGATCAATCAAAGATGAATTTTACAAAACTGAAGGAGGTTTATGTTCTTAAGAGGACCATCTACAAAAACCTCTCTCACTTTTCTAACAGCTATTATGGTTTTGGAAATATTAAACAAAGGTGGAAAGCACTTTTTGCAGAAAATTACAGTCAAGTCATCATTTTGCAGAGAATATTGTGGCCAATTAGAAATACATTTTACAAAACTGAAGGAGGTTTGTGTTCCTAAGAGACCCATCTACAAAAACTATCTCAGTTTTTCCACAGTGATTTCAGGCTGAGAGATACATGCACATCTTTAGAGGTTATGTTTTCAGACTCTGTAAAACTCTGTTTTGCACATCTTTTTGCAGAGCCTATTGCGCATAGCTGGAGAGAAATTTTAGGAACGTGAAAGAGGTTTATCTCACCAACATATTTATATACAATAACCTCTTTCACTTTTTACATATCTATTACGGATTGAGAAATACAAAGATATCATTGGACCCCAAGTTTGCAGAATTGTTGGAGCAGAATTGCACAAAGAAAGGAAGCAGTTAGTGACTTGGATGCCTCATCATCAACTAAGAGTTGGATAAAATTCGAATTATCCTCTTTGTCATCACCTATCCATACAAAATAGTGCCAAATAGATGCATTAGTTTGAGTTTCCTTTAATTAAGTTCTATTTATGTAAAATAGTTGGAGAGATTTGTGAACCAATTTTGATATTTTTTTCAAGATATTTTAGTTTAGAATTTGTATAAATACTCCACTCTTGGAAGCATTTGGTGTGGATTCTATTACTCTGCTGTAACATTGAGGTTTTCGGAATAAAATCTTTTTTTGGAGAAATTTACTTGTGGCTTACTGGATGACGATTTAAAGCACTGGACTTGTTGCAGGATTCATGTGTTGGACTACAGTTCAATAAGTTTTTCTACCCTTTTGTCTGAAATTTTATATTAGTTTATAATATCATCATATCCATTTCTGAATAATTTACATAAAGGATTGGAACAGAATTTGCTTAATTGTACTCTGTTTTCAAATGTGGTTGTTCTTAATGTTTTCTTCTAAATTAGTTATAAGCATGAATTCTTAAATGCTCTTGCTTTGCTAATTTAAACATTGTTGATTACTATAATAAAGAATTCTTCATTGCTCTTTGTTTGTAGTCACTTCACTTCTTTCTTTTGAACATGGTGAAAGATTCTTAACTGCCTTTCATCCCTTCAAGATCATCCCATCCACTTTAAATTTTAAGGATTGTTCCCTGTCTAGCTATCTTGCCCTGTAATACCATCTTGTGTTTAGAATAGAAATCCAGTAAAGCCATCATTTGACTCCATAGCCCAATGGACTGAAAACTCTCAACCTTGCCCTTAGTTTGTGGATTCCACCATTTTCCCAAAACAAACCCTTGAATCTATAACTAGCCTAAAACCTTTCAAGAACAAAGATAAATTATAAAGAGAGAGCCCTCTCTGGATGCAGATTGGCTAGATTCTGCATCTAAAAGGTTGGTTTGTGGTTACCTCGGGTATAATTTCCTCTTACACAACTTCTAGGAAAACCTGAGTGATAACATAGTGGCGACCATACTGGGGACCTGAATCATTTTACTATTGTTTGATTTATAAGCTATAGACAGAGTCTGAAGATCAGCCAGGTAGCTTTTGAAATGCTTTTGCTCTGCAACTGCATAGTAAATGAATGCTGCTTCAGTCCATCTCTGGTTTAGCTTATAAACTGAACCTTAGTTTCAAACATTTAATCAGACTCTCTAGTTCAATAAATCTTTGAGAACATTTTAATTAAAAATCTTAAATTTCTTGAAGAGTTTGTAGAAGTTGTTTTGAAAATTCACAAAAAATTTGGTTTCCTGAAGAACTAACTTTTTCTTCATAATTGTTTTACAGGTTTAGATCTGATCTATGATGGTGGACATGGATCACACACACAAAGGTTAAAATCATCCACCTGGCGACTCCAAAATCAATTTCACTACTAAGACTCCACTGGAGGAATGAACCTGGAAGAACAATATGGAAAGATCAGGCTTTCAACTTGGATCTTAATCCAAGACATTATGTTCTTTCATGTTAAGAATGGTTTTCAATATGTATTGTATTTTATATAAGGATCTAACTTGGTTTTACAGATATCGTGGCCTTTCATTATGGCTGATTTTCAAGATGATCCAAGAATAAAACGAAGATATGCTCCCATGAGCAGAGATCACATACCCGGATTTCCACACAAACTACCGAAGGTAAATTGGGGTGAAAATCTGCCCATGTTTCAAGATGAGAATATTGATGATCCTTTACTACATCTCATTAAATTTCATATACACTTATCAAGATTGAAGGGTGATTGGCATGAGGATTGCCTCATGAAGATATTCATGGGAACTTTAGAAGGAAAAGCAAGGGAATGGTATGAAGCTCTCAAACCTGCAAGTTTGTTTTCTCTAAAAGATTTTCATAAGGTATTTTATGAGCATTACAAAAAAGATTTTCCATCTTTATCATTAGCTGAAAATTGTTGTGATCAAGCTGAAGATCTTATACATTACCTTAAAAATATTGATGAAGATTTTGCAAATTGGTCTCCTGAAGATTTATTAGAAGAAGTCCAAAACTTTCATTCTCAAGTTAAAAATCATAATAATCAAGAGGAGTTAAACAAAGATGAAATAAGTCAGGAGATAAATCAAGATCCACAAAACCCCTCTGTATTAACAAATGATGTTTCATTTAATGTTTTGAATGGATTTAAAGACAATAATCAACCTCATGATCAACTTTTAGATAAGGGAAAAAACAATTGTCATTTCAATCTAAGAATTCAGAGATTCCCACCCCCCCTCACCGAAGAAGAAATCAATTTGCTTCTAAACATGCAACCATCCTCAAAATATTTACATAATGAAGAAATTGTTTCTACTTCTTCTAATGTTGATGAATGTACAAAGGTTTTTATCCATGAAGGGACAGAAGAACAAGTTGATGCTCATGTTATTCTACCTTCCCAAAAAGGCCCATTGCTTGATATCACGCCTATTGAACAAAACAATGATTTTCAAACAGAATGCAACCAATCTAATCTAGATATATTGGGATTGTTGGAAGAGAAATATGCTGATCCAATGTTTATAATTAATGACATTCCTTATTCTGAAGATTTGCCTAAATACGATCAGTATGATGATAATTATGATAATTTCACAAAACAATCACTAGCTATTTTGAGGGATGAGATATTAGAACTTCAGCTTGATGAGGATTTTCTAAGAGCTTTCTTTCTTCTCTTAAAATCAAGAAAATGTTCTCCTCGAGTTAAAAAATGGCTTCTTGATATAATTTCTGAAAATTATGAAAATGAAATCAAACTTTTGCATTCTCAAATTCAGTCATACAATTTCCAAAATCCTAAAGAATTATTTGAAAATCTTCCTTCTCCAAAGCAAGAGGAAATTGTACTATCTTTTGACTTGCATATTGAAGATGATTATTCTTTCAAACACAAGACTGAAGAAATAAGTTCATGGTCTAATATTCATAATTCAATTGAACAATTAGTCATTGAAGGCTTAGAAGTAAATAACATACATCATGCTTTTATTGATCCTATAGCAAATTATATGGAGAATATTTTTACCTCAAATCTGCAAACATGTTTTATCTATGAGGATCAAATATATCAACAATTGCCATTTCACATCTTATCGTTGACTATAAAGGCACATGATCATAACATACTTCCAATTTTGATCATAAGCAATCAAGTTATCCATTTATTTTTACAGCTACTTGATTGGCTTCATTGGCATTTTTGTATTACCTGATTCAATAAGACTTTTAGTAGATTAGAGTAGGTAATTGAGTGCTAATAAGCTCAAAATTTTGAGCATTTTTTTTAGTTGTCAATTTTCAGCTAGTTTTTCATTAAGTTGGTTTGAAAATTTTTGTGTGTTGTTTTAAGTTCCAAATCAGGTTTCAGGTTGCAGAAAAAGGACTATATTCAATTAAAGATTTTCAACCACAGCAAATGCATGTTTGGGATTGGAACAATGCAGAAGATTTCCAACTGGGAAACAAAGTTTTAAGTTTTGAATGGATAGTAACTTACTGGAGTTGAAGCCCGAGAAGAAGGCCCTAAGCTTCAGAAGTTGCACTATCATATATACAATAAAGCTACCAGAAGAAGGAGATTACATGTTCAGACTGAAGACATTTTTGAGGCATCTGACCTGCTGTTCTTGACTTTTCACAAGGAAAAGCCATCCCCAAGTGGAGCCAGTGTTAGACTCCTATACCAATAGGTGTCATTTTTCATGATTGTCTTGATTGAACTATGGAATATGTTCAAACATTTTTCTTGAGCAAAGGTGTTCCATATTCTTGAAAAACCAAAAAGTCAAAAAATTTAAAAAATGTAAAGAGGGTATACCCTAAAAGAAAAATCAAAGGGTAAGAAAAAATAAAGTGGTCAAAAAAGTGAAAGAAATGAACCCCAAACAAAAATAGACCAAGGAAAGTGTGCAAATCCAAATGCCACTACTATTTCATTTTTGTAATAAAGCAATTGTGTGCAGCTTGTCAAACCTTTGCCACAATTCATGAATAAGTCAAACTGTTTAAACTTGGCTTACTCATATTTCAATTTCATGTTCTAGATTAGAGAATAAATATCTGACCAAACAGTTTAATCTTGGCAGATAAGTAGATAGGTAGAGTTAATAAGAGGTGCTCAACAGTTTAATCTGAGCCCTTGGATGTAATAAGGGTAGAATTAGATAGATTTTCCTTGTAAAAAGAAAAGATTGAAAAGGGTTTGCAAGTCTAAATGCAACCTAATAAAGAAGAGAAAATGGTAGTGTTAAGTAGATAGGGTAGGTAGATGGTGCTGCAAAGTGTTATCTGATGAATGATGCTGCTACATGTTTTTGATCCTTTGCTTTCATCACAAATACTAAAGCAGGAAATACACTGGAAAATCACAGCAAGCAAAGTCAAACTCATTAACTTTCCTCATCACTTTCCCCTCAAAGGTTTTACTAATTTCCCCCAAAAGTACTAAGGTATTTGGAGATCAAAAGGGCTCAAGGCATTTCCTTGACTTTTGGAGGGACCGGACCCTCGGCCTAATGATCAAAAAGACCTAAGTACTTGAGATAATTCATCATTATAATCATCCATCTTTAACCTTGTCCTAAGTAAAATCCTATTTTACTTAGGAAACTCATGCAAAATTCCATAAAAATCCCTCAAGATAACTTGCTATTCTAAGTTTAAGTGTTGAAGATAAGATATTGCAATTTACTTCAGAAGTTATCACTTTCTTAGATGTGCAAAATGTTTTGAGTTTCCCTGTCCTTTTGTCATATTAATGTTTAACTCTATTTTACTAAATCCCTAATGAACTACCCTATCCTAAGTATATAACTCCTTTTAAAATAATATCCCAAAAACCCCTCTATTAAAGTTTAACCAAAGTAATTATTTCCCCATGCATTCAAATAAAAACCCACTATATAAGCCCTTTGGTTAAATTATATCTTTATATAATAATCCCGCCCCTATGGTAAGTTAATTATATTAATTAATTTATCATATAATAAAACATATACGAGAAAAACTTTAAACATATGATATATATGTTTAACACAAAAATATAAATAAAACCCGAAGTTTTATTTTCAAAACTAAAGCTTTGGAAAAGTCCCTATGCCACCGTGGCTCATCCACCTGGCATCCCACCCGACATTTTAACTTTAATACCCGCGCCCAACAAAACCCCACCACGACTTCGTTTTCCATTATATGACGGGATTAATTACTTATCTGAACTAATTAATAGCCTTCCACTCACCAATCAAAAGCCTCCCGGGGTGATTATATTAAACTTTAATTGTTTTAAAAACCCGACGGGCCCACACCTTAATCCTCCGCTTATTCCCCGTCATTGCAACTGTCCGATCACTCTTCCAAAGATCAACGCTCCCTATCAATCCTGCTACCCGTCCCTTGTCAGCATTTTAACGAGCGGGGGATTGGTGGTATTGGAACTGTTCACCTGCCACGCGTCCATCGCTCAATGGAATCGCTCCCCCCGCGTTCAAAACCACTCTAGTCCATAAGCGGTGCGGGGACTAAACCACTTACCGCCCGACCCCTGCACACGTCAGCCCGTACATTGATGACGTCACTCCTTGAAAAACTAAAAAACCCTTTTAACTTGTAAATAAAGCCATTTTTCGTGTTTTTCCCGTTATTTTCGTTATTGAAAGCGACTGTGCTCTCTGCTACGGTTTTTGAATTTTCATTGAAATCCACTGTTCCATTCGACTTCGCTCCAGAATTCCGCCGGACTTGTGTTCGAGCATCATCTTGCCACCACCTGATACCTGTTAAAACCCAGTTTGCTTCCAAGAACAGGTATTTCTTCTATTATGCTCTGAACTTGAAAAGAAACTCTGTGTTCCTTGTTTTTCCGCTGGATCAGTGTTAAAATCTTATTGCTAAGATCATTCCCTGATTTTTAAACTGTGAATTGTTCCCCCCGAACCTGCAATTGTGCCAATTTCCCTTATTAAAACTGAAATCGCGCTCGGTCTGTGAAGAAAACCCAGAAACTTCCATTTTGAATACACAAGAACCAAAATGGAAGCTCCGGCAGCCCTGAACGTAACCCCATTGAATGCCCCTCATAGAGACCTGGATTTCATTAACAAATTGTTTGATTTTAGCAGGTTATCATCAGAATATGGATTTGGACCAACAATTTCAATACTAGTTGACAAAATTGTTACTCCAAATTCTCAGATTTTAATTCAATATCTTCATTCAACAAACAGTTTGTATACAAAGTCAGAGAGAGATTAGAATGATGAAATGTGCACGTTGAATGGTAAAAGTGAAATGAGAAATTACAGGGATAGGAAAAGCATAACAGTTAAAGAGTATCAGTGGTTAAAGTGTATCAGGTAAAAGTCAGAGTGAAAGTAAAAATGAAGTTACAGAGCGGTCAAAGGTAAAACAGTAAAAGTAATTACAGAGGCAGTAAAATGGTAAAAGAGATGAAAATACTTTCACCAACATTGAAGTTTATCTAAAGTGAAAGTAAAACAGTCAAAGGAACAAAAAAGTGAAAAGATGAAAAATACAACAAGAAGGAACATTTTTGCAGAAATTGCATATTTTAGTCATAGTTTTGCAGAAACTATTGTGATCAATAAAAGGTGAATTTTACAAAACTGAAGGAGGTTTATGTTATTAAGAGGACCATCTACAAAAACCTCTCTCACTTTTCTAACAGCTATTATGGTTTTGGAAATATTAAACAAAGTTGGAAAGCACTTTTTGCAGAAAATTACAGTCAAGTCATCATTTTGCAGAGAATATTGTGGCCAATTAGAAATACATTTTACCAAACTGAAGGAGGTTTTTGTTCCTAAGATACCCATCTACAAAAACCTATCTCAGTGTTTCCACAGTGATTTCAGGCTGAGAGATACATGTGCATCTTTACAGGCCATTTTTCAGACTCTGTAAAACTCTGTTTTACACATATTTTTTACAGAGACTATTATGCATAGCTGGAGAGGAATTTTGGGAAACTGAAAGAGGTTTATCTCACCAACATATTTATCTACAATAACCTCTTTCACTTTTTACATATATATTACGGATTGAGAAATAAAAAGATATCATTGGACCCCAATTTTGCAGAATTGTTGGAGCAGAATGCACAAAGAAAGGAAGCAGTTAGTGACTTGGATGCCTCATCATCAACTAAGAGTTGGATCAAATTCGAATTCTCCTCTTTGTCATCACCTATCCATACAAAATAGTGCCAAATAGATGCATTACTTTGAGTTTCCTTTAATTAAGTTCTATTTATGTAAATAGTTGGAGAGATTTGTGAACCAATTTTGATATTTGTTTCAAGATATTTTAGTTTAGAATTTGTATAAATAAACCCTCAAAGAGAGTGTTGAGGGTGGATTCTATTACTCTGCTGTAACATTGAGATTTTCGGAATAAAAGCTTTTGGAGAAATTTACTTGTGGCTTATTGGATGACGATTTAAAGCACTGGACTTGTTGCAGGATTCATGTGTTGGACTACAGTTCAATAAGTGTTTCTACCCTTTGTCTGAAATTTTATATTAGTTTATAATATCATCATATCCATTTCTGAATAATTTACATAAAGGATTGAATCAGAATTTGCTTAATTGTACTCTGATTTCAAATGTGGTTGTTCTTAATGTTTTCTTCTAAATTAGTTATAAGCATGAATTCTTAAATGCTCCTGCTTTGCTAATTTAAACATTATTGATTACTATAATAAAGAATCCTTCATTGCTCTTTGTTTGTAGTCATTTCACTTCTTTCTTTTGAACATGGTGAAAGATTCTTAGCTGCCTTTCATCCCTTCAAGATCATCCCATCCACTTTAAATTTTAAGGATTGTTCTATGTCTAGCTATCTTGCCCTGTAAAGCCATCTTGTGCGTAGAATAGAAATCCAGTAAAGCCATCCTTTGACTCCATAGCCCAATGGACTGAAAGCCCTCAACCTTGCCCTTAGTTTGTGGATTCCACCATTTTCCCAAAACAAACCCTTGAATCTATAACTAGCCTAAAACCTTGTAATACCATCTTGTGCCTAGAATAGAAATCCAGTAAAGCCATCCTTTGACTCCATAGCCCAATGGACTGAAAGCTCTCAACCTTGCCCTTAGTTTGTGGATTCCACCATTTTCCCAAAACAAACTTTGAATCTACAACTAGCCTAAAACCTTCCAAGAACAAAGATAAATCATAAAGAGAGAGCCCTCTCTGGATGCAGATTGGCTAGATTCTGCATCTAAAAGGTTGGTTTGTGGTTACCTCGGGTATACTTTCCTCTTACACAACTTCTAGGAAAACCTGAGTGATAACATAGTGGCGACCATACTGGGGACCCTGAATCATTTTATTGATACTATTGTTTGATTTATAAGCTATGGACAGAGTCTGAAGATCAGCCAGGTAGCCTTTGAAATTGCTTTTGCTCTGCAATTGCAAAAGTAAATAAAAGCTGCTTCAGTCTATCTCTGATTTAGCTTATACATTGAACCTTAGTTTCAAATGTTTAATCAAACTCTCTAGTTTAATAAATCTTTGAGAAAATTTTAATTAAAAATCTTAAATTTCTTGAAGAGTTTGTAGAAGTTGTTTTGAAAATTCACAAAAATTTAGTTTCCTGAAGAACTAACTTTCTCTTCAGAATTGTTTTATAGGTTTAGATCTGATCTATGATGGTGGACAGGGATCAGACACACAAAGGTTAAAATCATCCACCTGGCGACTCCAAATCCATTTCACAATAAAGACTCCACTGGAGGAATGAACCTGGAAGAACAATATGGAAAGATCAGGCTTTCAACTTGGATCTTAATCCAAGACATTATGTTCTTTCTCGTTAAGATTCAATATGTATTGTATTTTATATAAAGATCTAACTTGGTTGTACAGATAAAGTGGCTTTTCATTATGGCTGATTTTCAAGATAATCCGAGAATAAAACGAAGATATGCTCCCATGAGCAGAGATCACATACCTGGATTTCCACACAAACTACCGAAGGTAAATTGGGGTGAAAATTTGCCCATGTTTCAAGATGAGAATATTGATGATCCTTTACTACATCTCATTAAATTTCATATACACTCATCAAGATTGAAGGGTGATTGGCATGAGGATTGCCTCATGAAGATATTCATGGGAACCTTAGAAGGAAAAGCAAGGGAATGGTATGAAGCTCTCAAACCCGCAAGTTTGTTTTCTCTAAAAGATTTTCATAAGGTATTTTATGAGCATTACAAAGAAGATTTTCCATCTTTATCATTAGCCGAAAATTGTTGTGATCAAGTTGAAGATATTATACATTACCTTAAAAATATTGATGAAGATTTTGGAAATTGGTTTCCTGAAGATTTATTAGAAAAAGTCCAGAATTTTCATTCTCAAGTAAAATGTCATAATAATCAAGAGGAGTTAAACAAAGATGAAATAAGTCAGGAGATAAATCAAGATCCACAAAACCCCTCTGTATTAACAAATGATATTTCATTTAATGTTTTGAATGAAGTTAAAGAAAATAATCAACCTCATGATCAATTTTTAGATAAGAGAAAAAACAATTGTCATTCCAATCTAAGAATTCAGAGATTCCCACCCCCCCTCACCGAAGAAGAAATCAATTTGCTTCTAAATATGCAACCATCCTCAGAATATTTACATAATGAAGAAATTGTTTCTACTTCTTCTAATATTGATGAATGTACAAAGGTTTTTATCCATGAAGGGACAGAAGAACAAATTGATGCTCATGTTATTCTACCTTCCCAAAAAGGCCCATTGCTTGATATCACGCCTATTGAACAAAACAATGATTTTCAAACAGAATGCAACCAATCTAATCAAGATATATTGGGATTGTTGGAAGAGAAATATGCTGATCCAATGTTTATAATTGATGACATTCCTTATTCTGAAGATTTGCCTAAATACGATCAGTATGATGATAATTATGATAATTTCACAAAACAATCACTAGCTATTTTGAGGGATGAGATATTAGAACTTCAGTTTGATGAGGATTTTCTAAGAGCTTTCTTTCTTATTTTGAAATCAAGAAAATATTCTCCTAAACTAAAAATATGTGTTCTCAAAATAATTTCTGAAAATTATGAAAATGAAATCAAACTTTTGCATTCTCAAATTCAGTCATACAATTTCCGAAATCCTAAAGAATTCTTTGAAAATCTTCCTTCTCCAAAGCAAGAGGAAATTGTACTATCTTTTGACTTGCATATTGAAGATGATTATTCTTTCAAACACAAGACTGAAGAAATAAGTTTATGGACTAATATTCATAATTCAATTGAACAATTAGTCATTGAAGGCCTAGAAGTAAATAACATACATCATGCTTTTATTGATCCTATATCAGATTATATGGAGAATCTTTTGAGCCCAAATTTGCAAAAGGAGATGTCTCAAGGGGAAATGAAGCTCATACTCAGAGGGATGCATTGATGATGTTTTCAAGGCATGACAGTGTTCACAGGTCACATAATGGGTCCTCCATTGTGCGGGATGGGGAATGGTAGGGACGGTGACAAATTACTGTGTAACAATTATTTTCTCTATATTGCACTAATTAGATACATCAAATATATAGGGGAACTCATACTAATCTTAGAGAGAGAAGTTGAGAGATTCTCTCAACTTCCTCAACAAACCCAATCCATGATCAATCTAAAGTAAGCATGATCCTAACTAAATCTAATACCCTCCCTTAATGCTTACTTTACAAAACATATAATTAATCACAATTACAACACTTTAAACTTTTTGTGTCTTTGTCTGATCTGGTCTTCATTAACATCTGTACCCACTCTGAGATATCATAGGAAACGCTCTTTTCTCCACCATTTTCGAGCTACCATTCAACTCATTTAAAATACATTGTTTCTGACCAGCAATAATGAACTGTTGCAAGATCAACAGTATTGACAACTCGGCTCGTCGGGGCTTCCGCGATAGAGTTGACAAGTGATGAACCATCCTATGGACCAATCACCATCTGACTTCGCTTTCGGCTCTCCATCAGTGGCTAGGCAAATGGTCTGAATACTGAATGTGTTCAAGAGCTAATCTAACAACTTGACCTGCTAACCTGTAACTGATGCTCCTTGGCCCGTAGCACAACAAGATCAGCATATAAAAAATTTACACAATCAAATTAGTCAATTGTTCTCTCGTCCCTGTAGGACGTCAAGAACGACTAATTTAAATAATGCTCATTTGTCCAATAATTGGTTCTCTTCTACACAACTCTCATAGGTTCTCTTCTACACAAATCTCTTTCTAGACTAGCCTAGACTATGATTCTGAACAAAAATATTGATTGTGTAAATTTTTTTATTTTTTTATTTTTTTTGCTTACAAAATGGTTAGGTAGGTGTCCTGCAGAGGAGCCTGACTGAGTATTGCAAAAATGAAAAGGCCGAGAGATGGACAAAAATTACATAAATGTGAACTTAATTGACCATGGAGGAGTTGACTGTGGCTGAGCGCTTGAAGAGCATTGCAGCATTGCTGAGCTTGATACTCCTTCCGGCCACAAGCTTGCTTTCCATTGCTGACCCCAACGTGAGGAGGGTAATGTCCATCTGCGGGCTCTGCCATCTGAGCCACGGAACCTTCACTCGAACCCAACATAGACACCTTTGAGTTGCTGGATGAGTGACTCCAAGTGGGCCAGGCATGCCGAGACTTGAATTGTCGAGCCTTCGACTTAGAACTTGCCACTGAGATCTGCTGGTTGTGCCTCTTGAGGGGAGGAACAAACTGTCGAATTTCATTTGGACGAATTTAACTGAGTCCCTTGTTCTACAATGATAGAGCCAACTGTTGAAAGCCCAAATTCATAGAATTGTCTGACGAGGAGCAGAATCTTTGACCAAGCTGGCTCCATGGTTGGCATTAGGAGAAACGCTTTCCAATTCCACCCCACACTACACCACACCAATAACGCTGGCCTCTCTCTGGACATTTGAAAAACGGAGCAAACAGAAACCGCATTAAATCTCAATGAAATCGAAGCAACGCCTTCACCGCAATTTTTCAAAAGGAAAATTGGATTTGGAGCTCAGCAGACGGTATCTGAGGCCGGCTTCATCTCTCAGCAGAAACGGCAGCAGAGAAACAGGAACAAGGAACCCTTCAAAGGCATTCGAGCTTGCCAGATCAATGAAAGATTGCAAGTATTCTTCCGGCACCCTTCGTTTCCCTTCGTTGATCAATTCCACTCCACGCTTCAAACTTGAACGCATCATCAAAGCTGCCCAACGTGATCTCCACACGCCCCATCTTGCTCAACCCGAATTACGCCACCATCGCAGGATGATAATGCTCCAATCACGCACCACTCACTCGCCTGGAATCTATAACAAGCTAAGCAGAATGTTGGCAGTTAATATGGGCTCAATTACAAAGCAGTGCTTTCAATACCGCTTTCCGCAAATTGTAGTCAACGGATCACAAAATAAAATAAAATAACCAACACAGAAAAATAACAAACACACAAAAAAACTAAATCATCTACTCTCCTACAGCAGCGGTATTGCTCTCACATCTTCCTGGCTATCCCGTGAGGGATTTAAGCCAGTAGTGGCTCTGATACCATATTAACAATTGAAGAGAGCAGAAACGCACAACAATTCACACACAAATAATTATTTTCTCTATATTGCACTAATTAGATACATCAAATATATAGGGGAACTCATACTAATCTTAGAGAGAGAAGTTGAGAGATTCTCTCAACTTCCTCAACAAACCCAATCCATGATCAATCTAAAGTAAGCATGATCCTAACTAAATCTAATAATAGGATGTGATGTGACTTAAATTTATATATTCCAACTTGAATCCTCAATCCTGAAGTACGCTCATCCTCAAACCCTATTCATAAATTTTAAATCGCAAAATCCAAACCACTAAATTCCACACTTAATTCCTACCATACAATTTAAATATAAAACCTAATAAAAAATAGCCCTACACATCCATAAATAAAGATAAGTCTAGTGATATGATAAAAACTGACCCCACATAAATAAATATAAAAATAAGATAAAAACTAACCCCACATAAACATAAATATTGACCCCAAGCAGCGCAATGCTAACCTTGGTTCTATCCGTAGGGATTGAAGTAGAGCATTTTTCCATCTGGGTTAACGCGAAAAGGTCCGAGTTCCTCCAGTGCTCCAATTCCGAGTGACGAACATCCAGGACCTGCGCGCATAGCTGTTTGTGAGGACGAGGAAAAGTGCGCAATACAGTTGATATTGGAAGCAGAAGGAAAAAAAAAAAACAAATATTAAAGTGAATTTGCCGCCATTAAGCCAGAGAACCAGCGGCTGCTTTGAGGGGTCTAGAACGGCCTCCGCGAAATAATAGAAAAGCGCTCTGCCTGCATGGGCGTTAACTGTTACGTACCCTGAGTATTGTTTAAACTCGATTCCCTCTGGCTGTCCGGGGAGGCCATGGGGGAGATAATCGGCTTCTTGCAGGTGGCAATCTTCTGACTTTGTCAAATAATCGAAATCATTCCTAAAGTTTAACAGGGGGCTATCAAACTCCCACTCTGCAGTTTGTGAGCTATGGCTATTGTGTCTTCTACTTCTTCTCCATAAGCGCAGTGCGTCGCCTTGCGTAGAATGAGAGGGCGCAATAGCTGTGCTCAAGATCACCAACAAAATCAAGAATTTAACTGCCGGAATTCTCCCCATCTTTGGCCGAAACAACGAAGGAAACAAGCGGAGAAAGTTACAAATACAGATATTCGCTGCGTGGGTTGCGTTATTTGTAGTTGGTGGTACAGACTTCACACAGAGAGCAAGCTAATAATTCATGGAGGAACGTGAAGAGCCAGACGAGGGCGTTTCCGGATCTTCACCATTTTTAATGGCGGTCTCACACACATCAATAAATCATTTCACTGCGCGCTCAGCATATGCCCATGCTTCTGCCACGTTGCAGACAACTCACCACATGGTTGCAGTTGTTCCACTCCTCCACCGTTACCCGATTTGAAACCACTAGGGCGCCCACAACGTTTCCTCTCACGACGTGTCCTTGTCCGCCGGTGCCTTCAGACACCTTGCATAACCGTTTCACACACCTGGACAAGGGTTAATCTTTCAGTTTCATTCGAAATGTTAATCTTGATAGGTGGCAATTAATAAATGGCACAGTAAATTTTTAATCAAGATTTGTAAAAAATTAATTTAAGTACGGTTTAAACATGTGATTTAGATATGCAAGGAAGTTAGTGGGGTAGATTTGATCCATTGATTGAGTGGCGATGACCAGAATATACCGACATCTTTCAATTTAGACCATCAGATCAAAAAAATTAATTAGCCTAATCACAAAACATGCTCCTTCCGATAGGGGGATACGCCTATCGGCATAATTAAACGCAAATAAATATTTTTTATTATTTAATTATTTTAAGTGGGCTTTGCCTACATTGTGTGGTCTTAGTGTGATTTAAATATATAGAAAATGTGAACCATGTGTAAATGACTCTGTGACGTAGAAAATGAAGTTTTGAAGTTATAAATCTATGGCAGTGCTCATCCACAATGTTGTTTCTAAGTAACCTAACATTTGTGTGGCATGGCATTTGATTTTTTCATTTGAAACTGCAATAGTATCTTGCTATTCAGATACCCACAAAATACATAGATCTGTCTTGAAATGAGATCTCTGAAATAGAACTCCAAAGAGTAGCTAAACAGTAGTATAGAGGTAAAGATTGAAAAACTAAAAACAATAACCACTATGCAATTGTTCACATTTACCATGAGTTCGAGATTTAAGAGTCTATACACACGGCTCGTCTACTCTATTGATTTTTATAGTTTCATATAAAAAGGGAAGGAG
>CM076578.1:1393046362-1393063862 GCA_034641835.2 Pinus albicaulis
GTTAATCATGAAATATGACACCTATTGGTATAGGAGTCTAACACCAAGTAAGGATGCTCCTGTAGTGGTGAATGAAGGCCCAAGGGTAGAAAAATTTGTAGTGTATGGACCAGCAAATGGACTCCAAATGTGCCAAAAGGAGGTTTGAGATTGTTGTAAAACTTTGGAACAAAAATATGCTTCAAGCCCTGGATTCCATAGAGCGGTAACATGCTCTGGTACCAATGATATAGATCTTAGGGCTAGGATACAAAAGGCTTGAATTTTGGGAGAGGATGATAAAAAACATACATTTCTACCATGAAACTAATCATAAGAACATTTATAAAAATGCAAGAAATGAATATAATATCACAAAAATATGAAGAGAGAGAGAGAGAGAGAGAGAGAGAGAGAGAGAATTGGAGAAGAAGGATTCCATTAAGAGAAACAATTACATGCAATGAGGCCAATTTTTGGACCTCTCCTTCTTTACCTTCACTCTCTTTCTATTTCCTTATTATAAGGTTTTCTTTTATGGAGTCAATTTTAATTAATTTTTAATTTGTCAATTGCATATCTATTAAGCCCCCTTTTACATAAAAAAAAATGACTTATACATATATACTTATACATCCCCTCTAAGCTTATACATATGAACTTAGACTATAAGGCCTCCTAAGATTCAGATCACTAGAAACTGTTAACTACACCAACACATGATCTGTGAAGTGTTGATATAGTGGAAATAATTTCCACTTGAAGATGCCACACGGGAAAAAACCATGATTCTACATAAATTTTATCATCTTTAACCTCAAGGAAAAAATTTCTTTTAGAGGGGGAGGGCATGTTAGAGTCCCACGCTACCCTCCCTATTTTAGGACACCTCAAAGCTAGTTAATTGGTGTATGTAAAAAAATTCTTTGAATAAGACCCATTAGGTAGTAGTGGATAAATATTTAATGTAAAAATGTCACACTTATAAGGCCAACTAGGTAGTTGGAACCCATGGGTGACAAGACCACAAGTAGTTAAGATGTTTTCTATTGAAAATATATTTAAATAGATGGGAAACTATGGAATACTTTTCTTGCATTCTTTTATTTGGAACTTTGCTCAATGAAAGGTCGCCCTAATTTCAGAGGAAAGTGAACATATTTTCCTTCCATAGATTAACCTAATATAATGGTATATTTTACTTTTTCCATCTCATTTCCTCTTGTACGTAGTTATAGTAATTATACTCTTTATATTAGTTGGATATGTTTCAAGTTTAATGGTTAAGTAACATTGTAATAGTGTCAAAAAATTATTACCATAATTTGAACAATATTTTCGGATTCTTTGGAAAGAAATGGAGGCAACTTTAGATGGTATGCCCTTTTTCCTTTCTCTTCTTGATTTCAATCCATTCTCATTGTCATTCTTCATAAAATTAATACTAGGTGGGGAAGCTATAACCTATTGCATGTTAGGTGTTTTTTTATTAGGAAAATCCTTTTCCTTTTTTGTTTCCATAATTATGGTGGACTTTTCCATTTCTATTGGGAGATTGTGCATTACAAAATTCTTCTACAATGCATGTTTATTTTTTTATATCTTAATATTTACTCCAATAGAATTATTGGAATACTTTTTAGTGTCATATTGATGCTTGGGATTAACTAAGCCAACAATGGGAGAAATCGTCTGATCAATGTCCCAATTAGACCCATACTCATTTGGAATAACAATTCTAATTGGAATGTGGGTTTAGTTGACACCAAAACAAGTTTCTCATGCTAAGGATACTTTCTAAAATGGAATCTAATGGATGGTGGATGTATGTTATGAAACTAGCTCCAAAAATAGAAGAAAAGAGATATCAACGCCTTAGAAATAAGTCACTTCGAGGGGCCAACCTCCAATACATTACATAAATGAAAAATTCTTGGATGATACAAATGAAAAAACCTCATTTCTATATATAGGAGTCCATGGGGACACAATGTAATCATAGCCAACCTAACAATAATAATGCAAGGGCACAATAATAACAATAAGGGGGTTACAGGGGTACAACAATAACAATAAGGGGGTTAAACTAACAACAATAAGGCACTATACTAGTAATATAGGGACCTAACATGCCCCTCTCCTTCAAAAAAGTGTTGTCCTCAACGCTTGAGTAGCTCTGGGTGCTTCTCTATAAAATTCTCATCCTCCCATGTAGAATCTTCAGTGGGTAAGTTCTTCCACTTGATGAGATACTCTGAAATTGATCGATTCCGTAGTTGTCGAGTTCTTGTTTCCGTGACCGCTTCAGGTTCCAATATGATTTTTCCTTCCTCATCGAGTTCTAGAAATATTGTTTGAACTGGAAGATTTTCACTTATAACCTTCTTAAGCATGAAACATGGAAAACTGGATGTACTCGCGAAGAAGCAGGAAGCTCCAATTTGTATGCCATAGTACCAATCTTTTGCAACACCTTGTAAGGACCATAGTACTTTGGCGATAATTTATTATCCTTCTTAGCTTGCTTGAGGGACATTTGTTTGTATGGTTGTAGCCGTAAAAATACCTAGTCTCCTACATCAAAACTTCTCTCGCTGCGATGTTGATCTGCCTGTTGTTTCATTCGATTTTGTGCCAAATTCAGGTTATCCTTTAAGAGTTGGAGAACTTCTTTTTGATGCTCGATGTGATCTTCCACTGCTTGAACCTTCGAATTTTCCCTTAAATATGATGTGATGGATGGTGGATGATATCCATAAAGTGCCATAAATGGGGTCATTTTTGCTGCGGTATGGAAGGAAGTGTTATACCACCATTCAGCGAGAGGTAACCACTTGACCCATTGTGTTTGTTTATCAGATACAAAACAACGAAGATATCCTTCCAAACATTTATTTACTATCTCGGTTTGACCATCGGATTGAGGATGATAAGATGAGCTATGAGCTAATTGAGTACCCAAACAAGAAAATAACTCCGTCCAAAAATTTCCAGTAAAAATGGGATCTCTGTCACTCACAATAACCCTTGGGTTTCCATATAGCTTTTGAATTGTGTCCATAAATGTAGTAGCAACTGTACTTGCTTTAAATGGATGAGATAATGCACAAAAGTGTGCATACTTGGTAAGTCTATCAACTACCACCATGATGACACTCTTTCCTTAGGACTTAGGTAAACCTGTGACAAAATCCATTGAAATATCCTCCCGACGCTGACTTGGAATGGATAAAGGTTGTAGAAGACCCGGGGTCTTAATTGTCTCAACTTTATTTTGCTGGCAAACCAAACATTCTACCACAAAATTTTGAATATCAGATTTAAGGCCATCCCAAAAAAAAAAAAAATCTTCACCCTGTGGTAAGTTTTTAAAAATCCCGAGTGTCCTCCTAAAGGAGAAGTGTGCAATTCCAAAATAATATTTTATTTTATTTGGGAATTCTTGAAAATATATAAGTGATATTTTTACCATAAGGAATCATTTTTCCAACTAATTGTATCAGATGTACTATGATCTTGCGCAAATTTTGAATGAGTGTCCACACTTCTTCGTCCTTCTTCCATTCATCCCTTGCTTCGGTTATCCAATCTGGTTGGATAATAGAAATGGGACAAATCAATGCTTCCACCTCTTCATCCTTTCTTGAGAGTGCATCTGCAACAACATTTAGCTTCCCTTTTTTGTAGATGATTTCAAATTCATAACCCAACATATTTGTGACCCATTTTTGCTGCTCTTCTGAAGATAGTCTTTGTTCCAAAAAGTGTTTAAGACTATCATGATCATTTTTTACCTTGAAGTGTCTTCCCATTAGGTAAGTTCGCCATTTCTTTAGTGCATGTAGTATTGCTAACATTTCCTTCTCATAAATAGGTTTCTGTAAATACTTTCCCTTGATTGGACGACTTTCAAAATCAATGGGTCTTCCTTCCTGCATTAAAACTGCACCAATTCCATTTCCTGAGGCATCACATTCCACAATAAAGGTTTTTGTGAAGTCTGGCATAGCTAAGACTAGTGCTAGGCACATTGCCTCTTTAAGATGTTCAAAGGCCTTAGTTGCTTCAGGAGTCCATGAAAATGCATCTTTAGTCAATAATGTTGTTAGAGGTGTCTCTATATTTCTCCCATAATTCTTAACAAAATTTCGATAATACCCTGTTAACTCGAGAAATCCATGCAACTACTTTATGGTTGTGGGGACTTTCCATTCCTTAATGGCTTTAATTTTGTTAGGGTCTACCTTAACACCCTCATGAGATACAATATGACCCAGATATTCCACCTCTTGTACTCCAAAGAAACATTTGGATGTTTTTGCATATAATTGTTTCTCCTCCAATAGTTTGAGCACCCTCTCAACATGTTGAACATGATCCTTCCAAGACCTGTTGTAGATTAGTATATCATCAAAAAATACTAGCATAAATTTTCTAAGGAAGGGTTTGAAAATGGAATTCATCAACCCTTGAAATGTGGAAGGTGCATTGGTAAGGCCAAAAGGCATGACCAAAAATTCATAATGACTCTCAGTTCGAAATGATGTTTTCAGAATATCTTCAGTCTTCAGTCTAATTTGATGATATCCTGAATGAAGATCAACCTTGGTAAAATAAATTGCTCAATGTAATTCATTCAATAATTCATCTATCACAGGAATAAGAAATTTATCTTTAATAGTAAGACTATTGAGTGCGATATAATATGGACACAAGCGCCATGATCCATCCTTCTTGTGCACCAATACTACTGGAGCAGAGAAATAACTTTGACTAGGTTGAATTATACCAGCCTCTAACATTTATGCAACCATACATTCAATTTCACTCTTTTGGACATAAGGATATCTATAAGGTCTGATGTTTGGAGGAACACTTCCTGGAATCAAATGAATAGCATGATAATGATCAAGAATAGGTGGGAGTCCTTTGGGAGTTTCAAACACCTTGGAATGATTGTCCAAGACTTTTTGGAGATCTAGAGAAATAGATGATTTTGATGTTGGAACTTCTAGTGAGCATAATTGTGCAATTACACCTCGTTGTTCTTTCTTCAGAATCTTTGTCATGACATTAGAGCTTATTATATTTCTTGGCTTCCTTTCGATACCCCGTAATTCAATTTCCTTTCCTTCCGAAAAAAAATTCAAGAAAAGTTCTTAAAACTTAAAAGCTATTGTCCCCAAAGATTGTAACCATTGTACTCCTAGTACAACATCAGCACCTCCAATTAGGATGGAAAGCATTGGAATATTCAATACATATTCCCCCATGGCTAGCTTGATATTATGGCATTTTCCAAATAAATTTATAGTTCCTCCATTTGCAACCATCACTTGACATTCTGGTGCTGGGTATAGGAAACAATTCAATTCCTTGGCTACCTTACAATGAATAAAATTATGGGTACTACCCGAATCAATCAACACTATTACCTTTTTCTTATTGATATTTCCTTCTATCTTGAGAGTTTGAGGAGTGGTAATTCCTACCAATACATTACACGATATGGTCAGAATCATTTCTTCTTCTTCTGCTAGGGTTGGTTCCTGGTGTATATCCTCTTCTTTGTAAGTTTCTTGCTCATTTTCTTCCTCCTCTTCACAATCTATGTAAAATGATTTCTTCTCAGCACACTTATGACCTTTAGTGTATTTGCTATCACAACTGTGGCAAAGCCATTTTTCTCTTTTTTCTTCCAATTTTTGTGGTGTCAACCTTGTAGGTTGTGGAAGTCTAGGAGTATCAACACTTCCATATTTATAGATGTGAGTGGTAGGCTTCCTTGTCGCCATAATTTTACATTCAATTTTTCTTTCCAACCTGAATGCCTTCTCCAATGAATCAGGTTCCCAAATGCAAAATTCATGTTGGATCTTATCCTTTAAAGTCCCTATGAAGACATCAATCTTGTGTTCCTCTGGAATATCAGTTACCCTTATATTCAATTTTTGGAAGTCCTCAATGTGCTCCACCACTGAACCCTTTTGTTTGAGATTTATTAATTGGCTAAAGAAGGTGTTTCTCTTTGTATCCTTATAATGCGCTATCATTTCCTCCGTAAAAATTGACCAAGTGAAATTTTTTTACGGGAGCAAAGCCATCGATACCATACAAATGTATTTTGTTATAAATGTAAATTTTCAATGCGTACCTTTTGTGTGTTTTTCACATTATTGAGATCAAAATATTTCTCCATTTGTAGTATCCATGTTACGGGATCCTTGCCATCAAACTTCCTCATATCCATCTTTGGAATATGGTGGTTCTTCAATACAACATTAGAGTTTATGAAATCATGATTAACATTTATTTTGTTCTCATCATGAGTTTCCTCTACTATCTTTTCGCCATTAGGAATCATTTCTTGTATCAACTTTAACAAACCTTCCTTCAAACCTTCCATGTCTTCCTTCAAACCTTCCATTTTTTCTTCCATACCATCCTTCAAACCTTCCATTTTTTCCTCCATACTATTCTTCAAACCATCCATCATAGCTTTCATTCCTTTCTTCAAACCATCCATCTTAGCTTCCATGCCTTTCTTAAAAAAATCCATTTAATTTTTTGTTGCTCTTTACAAGAGTGAAATTTGGTGCATTTGCTCTTGTAATTTTGATATGTCATGTTGCATTTCTTCATCTTCATGAGCCATAGTAGAGCCTTCTTAAGGCTTAATGAGTGTTGAGTTCTTTTTAGGGAGAATTTTAAAACCCGATACTGATATCTATTCTACAATATACCCTTGGAATCAATTCAAATTGATTCTTCAAACAAGACTTATGCAATTCGGAAAAAAAAAATACACACCTTTTTCTTGCTTTTGAGGAGCTCGATATTGAAATTGAATTATATTTATGATTTTGGATCTTTAATATCTAAAATTTGGCCCTATAGTATCATTCTGAATCTTCTTTCGAATTCCACAGGTTTGACCTGATTTGGATTCTTCAAGACAAAGTTATGCCCAATATCCCACAATGACCTAATTATGTTCTGGTTCAGTAGAGTGAAATTGTACGATGTGCCATATGTCACTGTTTCCTCCTTTGGCTCTAAAATTGATATATAGGAAACCAAAATCCATGTACTTGCAGTCACTTTTTACAGAATTCCAATCTAATACTCAGAGAGAGAGTTATGACGATTTTCTCACGGTCACCTCTTTGAGATGAAATTCGGGAGCCTGAAAAAACCCGAACTTCCATAGATCATATCTCCGAAAATATTTTGCACCAAGATCTTAAATTTGTACAGGATGTTGCATAGGATTTTGGCTTCGCTCTATAAGAATTTCAGCTTCTGAACCTTCATAGAAAAAATTTATAACGCAAATTCCATGATGACCTGTTTTAGGTGAAATTCAGGAGCCTAAAAAAACTCTAACTTCCATAGATCATATCTCCGAAAATATTGCGAACCAAGATCTGAAATTTTTACACGACGTTCCTCCAAATTTCAGCTTTTCTCTATAAAAATTTCAGCTTCTGAACCTTTGTAGAGAAAATTTATAGTGAAAATTCCACGATGACCTATTTGGAGCAGTGAAACCCTAGAATCCAAAGCTCTGATATCAAATGTTATGAAACCAACTCCAAAAATAGAAGAAAAGATATATAAACGCCTTTGAAATAAGCCACTTCGAGGGGGAAATCTCCAATAAATTACATAAATGAAAAATTCTTGGATGATACAAATGAAAAAACCTCCTTTCTATATATAGGAGTCCATGGGGCCACAATGTAATCCTATCCAACCTAACAATAATAGTGTAGGGGCACAATAATAACAATATGGGGGTTACAGGGGTACAACAATAACAATAAGGGGGTTACACTAACAAAAATAAGGGACTATACTAGTAATATAGGGACCTAACAATGTAATAAAATGACAAATTCTATTCTAATTCTAACTATCATGAAGTAAACTAATTATTCTAAATTTTAACGTCTAGTTACCTATCCCAGGAGTTGTATAATATTATGTATGAATGAAACAAAACTACAATAGGTTGAGATATATATCATCAAACTAAAATAGAAACTAAACTCTATTGTAAATAATATCCATGCCTACACACACAAAAAAAATGAATGGAAACCGACATATATCTACAACATTCATACAAATTAATTTTACTTAATTATTTTTTGAAGTTCTATAATAATCATAGAAAAGAAATAGTGTGATAACTAATTATACATCGATAAATTATTAAATTAATCAAGAAAAAATAAATGAGATTTCATTTATAATGATGAAACGATTAAGGAAACAATACCACATTCACCTGAAGAAATTGAAAAATGAAACCTCTAATGGTTCCTTGTATTTTCTCAAAAAGAAGCTTTACAACAATGCAATAGCTTATTTTTTCAAATATTCAAAACCCCTTTTCCATCCCTATGGATTATCTTAAATACTATTAAAAAATATTCAAATAAATGAAATTACATTTCGTTGCAACATAAAATATAAAATAGAAAAAACAATAGATAAGTTGTTGGAACTGCAGGCTAGGCAAGTGAGCTATTTGTGGGAAGTTGTTGAACTGGAAGCCTCCATGTGAAATTTCATTGTGTGTGAATCCTAAGGATATGGGAGATCAATTATAGTGGATTGCAACAAATGTTGATTTTACATTTATAGAGTTGATTTTCTAATGTTGGAAATTCTTGTAGAATCCTTGAAATGATTTGTTTGGTCAATAAGTAGTAGCCTTGTGGTTTGACCAAAAACCACGACATAACCTCAAGATCTACCTTCTCCACTTGCTATACATGTGTTTTAAAATATTTTCAACTCATATGCACGTCAACAATGTAAGTTTCTGCCTTTTTTGCTTCATCCATAAATGGGGCATCGGGCAAGTCTAATTCTTTAATCACTCGAATGGCTGAGTTGACAATAGAAGTATTGAATTGTTCAATATTCTTCACTAAATCCTTTTAAATTATTAAAAATATTCTTCCACATTTCAAGAAAAATTCACCTTTGATTCTATCGGCGTCTGATAGTTTTAGTAGGTCATGTGGAGGTTCCTTTGCCATGCATTGCCGATATATCAATTGAGAGAAGAGCTCTTTAACTTGAATGAGCTATGTAGTCTTATCTACAACCTCATTAAAAAACCTATTAATTAACTTTTTTTGAGTTTTTACTAAACTTAGATTTCTTCAAAACTACTCCTATACCTATAAAATTTCTTCATTAATATGCAGATATATCTTGTTAAATTTCCCAAATCCAATCATATTTCCACTAAGTATGTTTACTTGCAGCTACAATTCTACAATTTGTGCATCCTTATTTTGTTCTGAGATGATGAATTCTTGTTGTAACTTAGCTAGGTTAGCTTTCAACTGGTGTTCTAAGCTATTCATCTATTGAATTTTGTGTTGTTTTTCCTTAAAAGTTTTGATTCTAATTTTCTCATTAAGAGTCAATTGTCCTTCAAGGTTAATTATTATCTTATTCCTCTAGCTAACAATCTCAATAATATTGTTTATTGACCAGATGTTGAAATTTGTAATTGCTACCATTGAACTTGTTATCTCTCCCACCAATTATTCATCAGTCTGCTTAGATATATCATAGATAATTCTTTGTTGGAGTGTGGAAACACTAGTATGTGCATTTTTTTTCATTTTAACTCTACCCTTTACAACAACTCTATTCTTAATACTTAAGAATCAAATGGTAGGAGGAATGGTTGGTATAGATGAAATGGTATTTTTGTAAACTAGCTGAGATGCTATTATGGCGATGGCCTCTTCATCTTAATTTTGTTTTCTTAGGGTTTAAAACTTGGAGGCACTATTTGAGAACTCTCTAGTGCAGTATTTAGATGGAATTTTCTTTTGTTTTTTGCTAGCTCCTTCTGCACCTTCTTGAGCAATCTTCATTCCTCCTCATCCTTTTCTCTTCTTCTTATGAAACAATAGATTTTGTTTCCATGTATGTGCCTTTATGAGATTTTTGACGTTGAATATATATTTCATCTTGTTGTGGCTTTGCCTGTACTAGCTATATTAGAGGAAGGTTGGCTTGCTAGACTGATGTCTCTAAAATATGCACTTCTTTATTTTCCTACAAAATATATGGTAAATGCCTCTTTCTTGTATTCCTGAAACTCTAAAAAATCAACTTGTTGATGGGTAGGAAGTTTTTGTACTCTATCAATAACTTCCTGAAATGATTGGAAACCTTTGAACGGGTCATCATAGAAATATTCCTTATCAGTATACTTTCTAGCTCCCAAATGTGAGCAATGTTCAGACATGACCTTATCGAGCTCATGTTTTTTAGCTTAATATAAGATACCTTGACTTTTTCTAAATATTTGGATTCTAGCCTAACTTGAGGGAAATTGGCCAATGTATATACATCGATCTAAATAGGAAAAAAGGGCCATATATTTTTAGAAGCGAGGTGTAGTTATCTTGCTACACCTATGGATATGGTTTGATATGAAATTTCACTACATATAATCTTATTGGGGATAATCCTGGGTAAAGCATGAGGGGGATACAAACAACCATAAATTAATACATATGAGAAGGCCTCCTCAATGTACCAGTCACCAATGCCCTTCAATCCTTGTATAGCTTTGTCAATTATTCTAAGAGGTGAGCAACCAAATAATTTTCCATAGAGAAAAATCATGACAAAATGATAGTTTTCATAACATAAGTCATTTGTGTTCTCTTAAAATATTTGGAATGATACATATGTATGGGTTGGAGAGAGTTAGAAATCCATTTCCAACCCATTTTAGGAAAAGGATTATGGAAGCATATAGCATCCATAATGTAGGAAAACATGAAAAATAGATGGGTGGTCCCATCCATTCTATGTGTGAGATGGGAATCAATTCGCTTCCAAAGGTTTTATGAGAGGATAGTTTCCCAATTGAACGCATAACCACTAACGGTGTGATGGATAGGAAGGGTCCAATATAACTTAAATTGATTGGAGATTTTTCCCCAAATAACCCACACATTGTGATGGAAACATACTAGGGTATAGGATTACAGGAAGTGATCATATACATTTTAGAGCTCTCTTCTTTGAATTTATTTTCATCGTACCACCATACTTTAATAAGTATGGGCATAGTATGGTCATATTGCACACATTATTCTTTATGAAACTTCTATAGAAATGCATAGTTATAAATAATTTATGGTTAAGGTATTTTATACATACTCTAAAGGTCCTCTAGTCTAAAAGAGCCAATGACAACTTTCTTACTATTGAAGATGACTCTCTTCTTCAGGTCTATATGGTCGAGAGCCCAATTAACCATATATGTATATGGTTCTATCTTGGTCCAATTAGATATCTTATGCAATTGAGACTTTTTGATATCCGTGAAAGTTTTATCAAGGATGTATTCATATTCCTTTGGTTCAAATTCCTCAATGATTTCTACCATGAATAGTTGATATATTGTTATGCAACCAACTCACAAAATAGAAGAGAAGACAAATCAACGATTTAAAAATTAGCCTCTTCGGTGGGGAAACCTCCTTTACATTACATAAATGAGAAATTATTGGATGATAAAAATGAAAATACCTCATTTGTATATATAGCAGTCTAAGGGGTCACAATATAATGAGAGCCTACATAACAATAATAATGTAGGGGAAGAACAATAACAATAGTGGGATTTTATGGGGGACAACAATAACAATATGGGGGCTACATGGGCACAACAATAACAATAAGGAGGATACACTAACAATAACAATAAGAAGGCTACATTAGTATTATAGGGACCTAACATGCCCCTCTCCTTCAAAAAAAGGTTATCCTCAATGCTTGAGTATTTCTAGATGCTTCTGTATAAAATTATCATCCTTCCAAGTGGAATCTTCAATAGGTAAGTTCTTCCACATAATGAGATACTCTGAAATTTATTGATTCTGTATTTTTTGGGTTCTTTTTTTTCGTAACTCCTTCAGGCTCAAATATGATTTTTACTTCTTCGTCAAGTTCTAGCAACATTGTTTGAATAGGAATCTTGTCATCGATAACCTTGTTTAAGCATGAAACATGGAAAACTGGGTCTACTTGGGAGGATGTAGGCAGCTACAATATGTATGCCATAGTACCAATACTTTGCAACACCTTCTAAGGACCGTAGTACTTGGGTGATAATTTATTATCCTTCTTACTTTTGGTACATATGTTTGTATGGTTATAGCCATAAAAATACCCAGTCGCCTACCTCAAAACTTCTTTCACTGTGATGTTGATTTGCTTGTTGTTTCATTCGATTTTGCACTAGAGAGAGGTTATCCTTTAAGAGTTGGATAGCTTGTTGTTGATGCTCGATGTGATCTTCCACTTCTTGAACCTTATAATTTTCTCTTAAATATGATGTGATGGATGGTGGATGATATCCATAAAGTGACATAAATGGGGTCATTTTTGCTGCATTATGGAAGGAAGTGTTATACCACCATTTAGCTAGAGGTAACCACTTGACCCATTGTGTTTTTTTATTAGATACAAAGGATCGAATATATCCTTCCAAGCATGTTATGATTTGATACCAAATGTTATGAAACTAGATCACAAAATAGAAGAGAAGATAGATCAACGACTTAAAAATTATCTTCTTCGAGGGGGAAACCTCCTTTACATTACATAAATGAAGAATTCTTGGATGATACAAATGACAATACCTCCTTTTATATATAGGATTCTAAGGCGTCACAATATAATCTTAGCCTTATACATAACAATAATAATGTAAGGGCACAATAATAACAATATTGGGCTTCTATGGGGCACAATAATAACAATATGGGGGCTACATGGGCACAAAAATAAAAATAAGGGGGATACACTAACAATAACAATAAGGGGGATAAACTAGTATTATAGGGACCTAATATATATCGTGTGCCATGACTTGCTTGATTTACTGAGCTTTGAAATACTATCCAAAACTAGATTTTAATTTAGTTTCTTAGCTTCCAGGTTCTTGCTTGCTTGGACTTGCTTTTATTCCCATGGTTGAATATGTGATTGTCGTAAGTATCATAATTGAGAGCATGCAGTGGAACCAATCAAAGTATTAGCAATATTCTTGAAGTATTATGGCAAAAACCTTGCCATGATGAATGATATTTTCATAAAATGATAATAATACTTAATGTTCGTTGGCTGGCCATATTAATTGTAGGGGAGGAAGCAATTTACTGCAACCTATTGCATGACAAGTTCAAATTTGAAAAATGGAAAATGTTTCATTATTGAGAGGTTTTATCTATCTTAAACATAATTAGAATTAACCATCATATCTTTGAGGAATGAGTAATTTTAGTTTTGGTGTAAAATCTAGCCAATCGATTCGATGTGATGTGGATTTGGTGACATGGGGGATCCGTGTAGGAAATTTGTGGAAGCTTATGGGCCTCTAAATTAGACATAAATTAAGGCCAATATAACCTTTCTTAGGCACATAAAGGCTATATTATATCTCTCCTTCTACACTTAATAATTTTTTTTAAGCTTTAATATGTTCTTATTAAGGTTTAGAGATAATTGCATATTTGTGCCTAACATTATTTATTTTTGAAGAATATTGTGAGAATATTGGACAGATTATGAAGATTTGGAGAAGGATATAATTTAGGGACTTTCTCCCTACTACAGGAGGATCAAGGATGGAGAATAAATGAACAACATGTCATGAAATTATTGATATATTCTCGAACTCCAATGATTGAGAAAATCTAGGAATGTGTTCTCTGTCATTTAATGCAAACTCCTAGTGTTGGGAACCAGATCCACTATTTGAGGGATTTTGGAGGGGAAAGATTCCTCCTTTCAAGGATAATGTTTCCCCATCAATTTTTATAAATACCAATTCTAATTTTCCTCAAGGGGCATGTATTTTTTAGTCTTCTTATGGAGAAAACTTATTTTTTAGCAGCTCAATTTTCATTTCTTGCAATGATCTACTTGGATTGATTCAAATAATGAAGTTGGGTATCATTTTTATCTTCTAAGGCTTGGTTTCTTTGATTCTCCTTGGTCTTGGCCATCCCAATAGCCTTAGAGCCCTCCTGCACAATTTCTTTATGTTCTTTTCACTTCTTATTCACATGCATCTGTTATTCTTATTTTTCTTATTTATGTATTTAGTATTGATGATTTTCTTGCTATAGGATTGATTTAAATGATTGAATGAGTTCTTTTTAGGTTATTTATAGATTCAAAATCATTATTCATCCTTATAATAACTTTTGAAGGCCATCTTCATCATTTATCTACTTGGATTTGGTTACTAGTTCACGAATATAGAGTTTCTGGAAATGCCTTGTAGCGAAATAGTAGTAGTTTATGCTATTTTATAGAATGGGTTAATGGGCTTCATTTGAGTTGATTACACCTGGCTCAAGTCATAAAAACATTAAATTTAATAACAAAATTCACCCCATTGCATTTGAACTTGATTAAGTTAGGCATTTGATAGGTTAACTAGCTCACTAGTTCTTAAATTTCTAGTTTTTAGAGTAGTAATTTATGTTATTTTTTAGCACGTGTGAATAGGGGTATTTTGGAGTGATTCCACTTGGAATGGAGACCTAAGACATCATAATTAATAAAAAAATTTGTTCCATCCCATTTTCATTTGGTTTACTGAGTCACACAATGAGTTATCTCCAAAACAGAACTTCTTGTAGCACTCTTGTAGCACGTGTAAACTTGACCAAGTTTGCACCCAAAGCTTGGTTTTTGTCTCTTGGGCTTGAATCATGACCCCTAGGATCAAAATCCATGATTTCGGAATAATAAACACCACTTAGGACATGAATTTTTACAAAGTAGATTAGGCCTATTTATTTGAATTCATGCTCTTAGGATTTCAATTACAAATTGTTGTTCTTTCCTAGGATTAATTTATTTTCAAAGAAACACTTCCATTTATGCAATTAGTTTAGGCTTTGATTTCATGACATTTAATACATTAGATTAGATCAACAAAATAAGGATACACTATATGCTACACATATAGTGTTGATACCTCTTAAGTTTGTATGATCCCCGGTTTGATAATTAAAGTTGGTAGCTTTGGGAGTTGCGCAATTCTTGTTGCAATACTGAGGCTCGTCACTTTTTGGTGTTGTTGTCGGGGAGGTGCCAAAGTATTCATTATTTTCTTCCCTAGGTTATTCATTTCTTTTATTTTCTGCAAAAACAAAAAAATTATTCATATTGAATTGCATTAGTGTCCTTACTTTGCATTTGCATTAGGCATGTTTTATTTCAAAAACCAAAAATTACATTATTTTAGCATTATCATTCAGTTTTTTTTATAAAAAAAATAAATAAATAAATACTTCTCCAACACCAACCCCCCCCTCCCCCCATTTAATCACGTGGTGCTGTAAGAACCACATGAACATCCACTTTTACAGGTAGAAGAAGAAGAGGTTACAGAGAAGGTAGAATAAATGGATGGAGATGATGAAAATGAAGAAGATTCTCTTGGATTTCTCATTCAACATATTGATGCTAGTGTGAATATGAAGAGAATCCCTCCATATTTCCTTCCCAACTTCCATGGTATGAGCTCAGAGGATCTAGAAACCTTTCTCTTTCAATTTGAAATACTTTGTAGATCTTATGGATACTTATCACAGACTCAAAAATTGAGATAGTTTCCTACAACATTGAAGGATAGAGCTCTTAAATGGTTCATGAGTTTAGGTACTAATTCAATAATATCATGGAATGATATGCAAAATATATTTCTATAAAAATATAAAGATCATGATCTTAAGGAAGAAATCTTTAGAATGACTCAAAAAGAAGATGAGAGCCTTGAGGATCTAATAGAGAGATTCATGTATAATGTTAAGTGGAAAAAATTACATCATTTAGGACTTGACACACTAAAAACCCTCTTACTTAAACAATTAGAGATGAGTGGATTGATCTCCTTGATCTCATGAGTAGAGGTGATTTATACCAATTATCATTTGAAGAAATTTGTGAAACATGCAAGCGAATATCAAGAGGAAGGGAAAGAGTAAATAAATCAACATCAAGATTAGTAAGTGAAGCTAAAATTGGAAGTTTGTGTGATGACTTTAAAACATAAATTCTTAGCAATCTAAGTGAACAAGTAGAAATGCTAAGAATGAAAAATGAGAAAAAATAAGATGTTGATATTTGTGTTATCCATGCATAATCACATGCTACTAAATATTTTCCATCATTACCAAGGTTGAAGGAATTGTACCAAGAAGCCAATGGAGAAAGTCAATCACCAAAGAAGTTATGTTATGTAGCTCCAAGAAGACCATGGCAGTCTATTCAACCTGGTATGGTTCAAGAACCTAATTCACAATTTCAAGCCTATGCACATCCATCTCAAAGTAATTGGAACACACTCCCTCCTTGGCAACCTTGGTCATCCCAACCCCAAAACCAATCTTGGCAACAAGTTTTGAAATAACCTTATGGGATAAATGCACAATATCCTCAATATTTTCCTCAATATCCTCCAAACCCAACTCCATGTTATCCCTACCATCCACCTCCACCACAAACACAACCCCAATCACATCCATCTCAAAGATCCACTCCCACTCAACTACCTATACCATAATTTCCAAACCCACACAATGAACTAGCTCATCCCACTTACAATTTTGAGGTACAATACTACCAAACATCTCCTCTTGATCTAAATTGTCTCCATATTAGCTCAGGAAGAGTATTGCAAAAAAGTGATTCTCTTGATCTCATTGAAGGATAACATCCAGAAGAATAAGATTCAAATGAGGAGACCAAAGAATCATCGGTTCACTTAATGAAGAGAAGACTTCAAAATCACACATTGATAAAGTTACATTATGTTCACCATTATATCCTACATGTGTTCAAGGCCACAATTAGCAAAAAGAGGAATATTTGAATGTCATGGTAGAAGAGGACACAAAAAGAGATCCAAATATGCAAGTGGACCAGGGGCATCACAACTATATTGAAATATGGTTCCAGACAGCCATTAAGTTGCAGCAACACACTCTCTTTAAACAAGACTTGATATCATCTCAGTCAAAGAAGTTGGTCTCTCATATTCAAGTACATGTCAAAGCATGTATTTCAAGCCTACACATGATTCTATCTGTCATCTTGATGTGCACATGGCTCCATTAGAAGTATTCTTATACTTGAAAGAGATTTTGTTTTTTCAAGTAGAGTAGGATAGAAATAAAAATAAAAAATGGAAAATTAGAAAAAATAAAATAATAGGATCTCAGGTGAAAACCTCTTTTGAGGCACCTTATATTGATTCAATGACTGAAAACCTACATGGGGCGGTCAATGGGTTGCAAAAAAAAGAAAAAAGAGAAAAATAAAAGATTCTAGGTGAAAAACTCCTTGAGACGCGTAGGCAGACCTACTAGTTGAAAACCTCATTGAGGAAACTAGTAGGCCTAAGAAAAAAATGAAAAAAATTCCCCATGTGTCTCTCTCTAATGAA